>QOKR01000199.1:0-65307 GCA_016880985.1 Phytophthora idaei | reverse complement strand
CTCTTGTAAACGATGTTGTTGAGTGGGTGCAATCCGCTTGGAAAGCTGTGTCGGATGACGTTATCAATCGCTCCGTGCAGGCAGCAGGGTTTTCACCCTTGTACGAAGATTGGCACATCAGTCGGCACGATGTGTACGGCGAGTTGTTTTGCAGGAAGTGGCTATCTCGCACGAGAGCTCTGAGGATGAAGAAGTCACTGAAGACCTCCTTGAAAACCTGGACGAATTCACGATTTGGGAGTCGGAAGCCTCCGAATAAGCTCGAGTAGTATACCTACTCCGATTTGTATACCCCTCTCTTTTTTTGGTAGTGTTCTATTCAGTTGTATACGGTATACAAATCGACGTTATCCGTTATGTACATAGCCCCCTTAATTTTTTTTGAGAAATTTTAATTAATTAGGTAGGTGCATCTACTGTCGCTGAAGGAGCTTTAACCCTTCTCAGACCTATCTTATATGTGATAGATGACCCCTTACGCTCTGAGGCTATCGATTGGTTGTCTTGTTAGAAACACCAGCTGGGTATTAGAAACGATTAAACCTACTCTCCTTGTAAAAATATGTTAAGAAAAAAAACTGCCGGCGTAATCTTCCAGTACATACAGTACATACAGTACTACTGCCACAAACCATTTACCGCCAGCCAGGTGCTGTTGGTTGCTGCTATGACCATGCAAACCTCAAATGTTTCAATCGTGTGTGACTTCCAGACCAGAACGCAGTTTACATGTTAGCTGAGAGCGCTTGATCTACCAGGAATAGTAATTAGGCCGTTAAGTGCCTCCAGCCGACTATGATAGGACCGACATCAACCACTTCAACTTGCATCCGATCATTTTCGGCCAATCACCGTTCCCCTCTATGGTCTTAACTTCCTAGCCAGCCACAGCCAAAAGTGCAGCATCATGGTGCTCATGCGTCGCCGCGACAAGCGGCGTGGCAACGAGGCTGAGGAAATCATCGTGGCCAGTGACTCGTCCATCGTGGCCAACAAGGGCCTGCGTTCTTTGGGCGGCGCGCGCTCGGGCCGCTTCGCCGCCGACATGCGCGTGAGCGTCGGCGGCTACGGCCGCGCGGACAAAACGTGGGGCGTGGACCACCCGTGGCACTCTACGGAGGAGGGCGATCTGTTCTCCGAACTGTGTGCCAAAGACCACATGGAGGAGGGGAATATGGCCCACGAACAGACGCACGAGGAGCCCGTACGGGGCCTCAGTCGAGCGCAGCTTAAGAAGCGCAAGGCTAAGCTCAAGAAACAGGGACTGACAGCCAAGCAGGCAGCCGATGAGGCATTGAAAGAGGCTGAGGAGGCCAAGAAACGTCACGAAGAAGAGCAGAGACTGAAGGAGCAGCGGGAGTTGGAGAAACAAGAGGAGAAAAAGAAGAAGAGACTGGAGAAGAAGAATCAAAATGCGACACAGGAGACGGAGACGGAGAAAGAGCAGGCGGAGGCGGAGGCCAAAAAGGAGAAACGCAAAAAGGAGAAGCAAAAGAAGAAGGAGAAGAAACAGGAAGCCATGGAACAGGCACAGCAGCAGACCAAGGAGCAGGAGCAGGAGGTGAAAAGTCGGGAAGTGCTGGCTTCGGCCTATGAGGAAAACGTCGGCAATGAAGTGACTACCAAGAGCGGACTGGTGATTCAGGATCAACGTATTGGACAGGGTAAATTGCCTTTTGTGGGCGAGATGCTGACGGTCAAGTACCGTGGACGTCTCGGACGCGATGGCCTCGTGTTTGGCAAGGGAATGCTCGCAACAACGTTCGGCACGGGCTCAGTCATTGCTGGATGGGAAGAAGGTCTGGGAACGATGCGTCCTGGAGGTGTGCGACTGCTGACGATCCCGCCCGAACTGGGCTACGGCGAGAGCGGCAAGGGCGACAAGATTCCGCCCAACTCGACGCTCTTTTTCGAGGTGGAGCTGGTGCGTATCGGCAAGCGTAAACGCGAGGCCATCGGCAACGACGACATCCCGCTGCCCAGTTCTTTCCAGCGCAAGCGCATCAAACAGAAACCCGGCAAGAAAAGCGGCGAGGACGAGGACGACGGCGAGGAGAAGCTGTCCAAGAGCCAACTCAAGCGGCGACGTCGGAACCGGAACAAGAACTGGAGCCAGGAGGACGACGCTTGATGGATCCATATACAGCGGGCGTATCATACCATAGTTTTATACCGTAGTTGCACGCAATAAGCAATCACATTGCAGAGTATTGCAGAACTCGCATGTTTCCAGCAGCTCCTCGCCAGTCAAATGGCACGTTCCTGGCCACGCACGCAGCGGATACCTTCATGTCATTGGTCTAAAAACCAAAATGCGCTTCTACTATTGGCTGATAAAAACCGTCTTGCAAGTCTGACGTAGCGTGCCGCCAGCATTTCACGAAAACCTCTTAGCTGTCCGCAATGGTGGCGTCCATGGACGACGTTCCCGTTCCTGTCTCGGCCGAACAGGCCTCAATAACCACCAAAAAGCCTAGTCGAGTGGTCTCTCTGCTCATCGACAACTACGACTCGTACACGTACAACATCATGCAGATGTTGGCTCAAGTGAACGGAACTCCAAACAGTGTCACAGTCATCAAGAACGACGACTTTGGTGGTCAATTCGGCGCTGCGTGGGACCATTTTGTGGCCCAAACGACTGCAATTGCAGCTCAAGAAAACGTGGAGTTGGAGTTCAACGTGGTCATTTCTCCTGGCCCGGGCCATCCTTCTGAACCCAAGGACTTTGGTATGTGTGCCGACGCTATTCGACATACCACGGTGCCAGTGCTGGGTGTGTGTCTAGGACATCAAGGATTAGCTCAGGTTTATGGCGGACAAGTGGTGGAGGCCAAGGAGGTCATGCACGGACGTACCAGTCGGGTGTTCATTGAGGGGGAAGACGCTCTGTTCGCTCACATTCCGAACGGGTTTCAAGTGGTGCGATACCATTCGTTGGTAATTGACCCCGACAACATCCCAAAAGAGCTTGAGGTGATTGCCAAGACGCAGGATGGAGTTATCATGGCGGTGCGTCATCGCTCTAAGCAGCAGTTCGGCGTGCAGTTCCACCCAGAGGCGGTGTGCAGCGAATTCGGCTACCAGCTCCTCCAGAACTTCCGAGATGTGACGTTGGCTCAATGCGCTTCAAAGTGCGAGCTGCGGCATAGCAACCACCCGGAAAAGAACGCTAAGTTGCATGATCAGAGTGTTCAGGAGTCGAGTCAGCAGACAACAGCTCCAGGCTATCGCGTTTTGATTCAGCGTGCGTCGACTGGACTCGCGTCGCTTGAGTTTGCGGAATTTGTGTTTGGCGAGCTGTACGGCGCCTCGAAGCGGTCGTTCTGGCTGGATAGTAGCAACCACGATACAGTTGCTGGCACTGATGCAGCAACTCAGTCGCGGTGTTCTATGATGGGCGACGACAGCGGACCGCTGAGCTACTGTGTCGAGTACGACCTCGCCAAGGCGGAGCTTCGCCTACGTCGCCGTGTAAGTGATGCAGAAGAAGTGACTTTGCACCCGGGCCAGGATATCCTGACTCATGTGCGACAAGTGCTGCAAGCGCACCGATCCCATCAAGTGGTGTTTAAGGATGGCATTGAGCTTCCGTTTGCCTTCCGCAGTGGCTTTGTGGGCTACTTTGGATACGAAGTGCTGGGAAGCGAACGAGAGGGCAACAAGGTGTGGAACGACAAGACCGAAGTACAGGGAGAGCGAGCTCCAGACGCTTCGTTCTTGTTTGCTGACCGAACCTTGATATTTGATCACCGAGACGGTGTCATCTACTCGCTGTCGCTAGCCGAATGCCAGGTCGAAAGCGAAAGCGTTAGCCAGATGTGGCACGAGTCAATCAAGGGCCAACTGAAGCAGCTCTCTGAGGCTTTCCGCCACAAGTCTGAAGCAAGTACACCGCTGTCTTCCAACAGTTCTGTAAAGAGTGAAGTTATTTTCTGTCCGTCACGAAGCCGTGCTCAATACGTGGCCGACATCGAGGAGATCCAGCGCCTGATCCGTGCAGGAGAGACGTATGAAGTGTGTTTAACGAACCACTTGCGTGCCGAGTATGCTTTACGCGATCCACTGGCATTTTACTGTATGTTACGCTGCCGAAATCCTGCTCCGTTCGCTGGTTTCTACTTGAGCAACCCAAGGAATCGCTTCCAGACTCCAGACGCCATCAACGAAGCGGATACAGAAGATACATACGCGCTATGCTGCTCTTCTCCTGAACGATTCTTGCGGGTAGGAGCTGATGGCTGGATGGAGTCCAAACCCATTAAAGGAACACGTCCTCGTGGCCGTGATTCCAAAGAAGATGCCGCCATAGCCGAGGAACTTGCCAACTGCGAGAAAGATCGTGCCGAGAATATGATGATCGCTGATCTTGTACGCAATGACTTTGGCATCGTAGCTCGAGTCGGATCAGTACACGTGCCGCGACTTATGGGCGTGGAGACCTACACTACGGTGCACCAACTTGTCACTACTGTTCGTGCTCAACGTCGTGAAGACGCAGATGTAGTGCACGTGTTACGTGCTACATTCCCTGGTGGTTCCATGACCGGGGCGCCCAAGAAGCGCACGATGCACATTATCCGAGAACTTGAGCGTGGGCCGCGTGGTGCTTACTCTGGAGGACTGGGCTTCCTATCGATCGATGGTAGCTGTGACTTGAACATCATTATTCGCACGGCTATCGTGACCCCAAACAGCGTGACGCTTGGTGCCGGTGGGGCCATCGTGGCACTCTCAGATAGTGACGACGAGTACGACGAAATGCTGCTCAAGGCTCGAGCGCTTGTAGCCACTATTGGTGCCTACGCCACGGGAAATGACAGTGGCGCCGGTGCTCGAGTCATTGTGGACTAAGCTCCAGAGGATATGAAGATACTAGCCCAATGCTAGCTAGCTGGAGCCCGTGGTCAAGCCCAACACGCTTCGAGTTCAGCACTGTTGCCTGTTTGCGCGGCCAACCATGGCCCTCAGCTCACAGTCTGCTTCGCACTGTTGCGCAGGTCTAGCAGGCAAGAATACAATTCACCACCTAGGCGATTTATGTAAATTTTTGGCTCCAGTTCTTCGAGACGGGTTGATTGACAGCGAGTGGCGACGCTCGTCAGCAACGAACCTGAATTCTCCCACCACAAACTGACGAGTCATGGTTCACCTCACACCAACAATGAAGGAACTTTTCGTGGCGATACCGTTCACGGGCACAATCGTAGGGCTCTTCGTGGAGGAGTTCGAGACTTTCGAGAAGCTCAAGGAACTCATCAACCACCAGATCCCATTCCCATTTCAGCCTTAAGAGACGACGCTTTTTCGAGCCAAGAAGAAAGACGGCGAGTGGCTCAAGGTCTTTCACAGCGACGATGAACTTCTGCAGCCTGGCGGCATTTCAAGCCCGATATGGGAGATCCTGGACAACGCCGACAACGTGATGGATCCGCGCTCGATGGTGTGCGACGGAGGCTTCGAGTTTCGTGGCATGCACGACCCCAGACCTTACGTGGCCCATGCCGTCGCACTGCTGCCACCGTACCGTGATCTATCCAAGGTGCGTCTTCTTCAAGCATACAAGGCTACTGTTTTTGATTGACCAGAGATTGTTGCGACCTAGACCGAAGACGGCGGCGACCGAGTCTGGCAATGCTTGGTCTCAAATTGCCTCCTTTTGGCAGCGACTGTCGTGTCGTCTACTTCGACACACAAGAAGAGCCTCTGAGAAACCCAAACACGAGCATTGCTATTTTCTGCTGTTAATTGCACAGCTACGCCTAGACAAACTCTGTGTTTACGAGGCCAACGACGGTTCCACAAACAAACATGCAGCAGCCAAGAATAAAGTTGTCGTACTCGTTCCAGCGTTCTGTGCAGGTTAGTTCTCAAGCTTTGGCTCGAAAGGATGGAGCTCGACTTTTTCGCTGAAGAAACTGATTCACGTCGACAAGAGCCAAGAAACGAGCTGGTGCTTCTTGCATGGAGACGGTCGTTCCAGAGAGATGATCCTGACAACGATGCCGAGAGAGCAGTTTATCAACGCCTGCTCACTCTTGTAGCAGAACACGAGGACAGCGATGAAGCAGCTCTGACGTCGATTCTGCTACGCGAAGTCAGCGCAAAAATGCAGTATCTCGATCATGAGTGGGGTTTCGTGGACGCATCTAACATCGGTAAGGCCTCCAAAGCACGCCCTACTTGTGTATGTCGTGCTCATTGACTGCTTTGCATTGGCGATGGTCAGTGTCACGCGTGGATGAGTGCATTATTGCTCTCCAGGAGCAACCAAAGAAGCACTTTCTTGATCCGTTGTCCTTGGATATGCCACCCCACAAAGCTGTAGTGTCGGTTGTCGAAGCTGTCCTGCTACTCTTTGATGTGCCTCTGCCGTCCAAGCTTAGCGATGAAGACACATGGCGAGCGTGTTGGGGCTGTGGATTGTCAAGAACATCGAGGCTCACTCAAGCGGTTGGGAATGGTTGGCACACAACGAGCCGATAGGGCTCTTCACCAAGCCATACTGGACCGAGTCTGTGAACTGCTACAAATAACAAGACAGCTAGCTTCGCCTGAGCATCGTTGTTGGCATCATTTACCTGCATACGCTTTCCTGAGAGACTGGGCTGGAGCCTGTGCCGCTTATCTACACATGGTCGAGCACTGTCTGCCTGAATTTGACGGCTACGAAGCGGTGCAAAAGCTCGTGACACCTCCGAAACGTACTCCAAAAGAGAATGTGTGGTTCCGCTGTGAGTCTGAAGACGGCATCGCTTACTTCTACAACCGTTTGTATCAGTCTATCACGCTTGATCGCCCACAAGACTTTGACGGAGCGCACATTGCGCAGAAGAACATCCCGAGTGTCATTCAAGAACTTATCGTTGATACCTTACAAGCTGACGTATCCACAAGGCTTGAACTCGAACGACGTGGCAAGCAGAAAATTCAGGCACAATTGCTGGATCAAGACCAATGGGTCGAATGTTTCGACACACGCACACAGACCAACTACTACTACAGCATCAGTCACTACAGGGTCTCTCCTTATCCACCAGAACACGGCGTCTTCGAGTCCTATCGCGAAAGTTTTGCGTATGCTTCAGTTCTCCGTCTCCAAGCTGCGTACCGTCGTCGCCGCCTAGAACAAAAAACTCAGGTGCGAAAAGCAAAGCGAGGAACGTTGCCAAGTTTTGCCACTTTTGCAAACAAAGGGCTTACGAAAGCGCAACATTCGTAGTAGAGATTTGTGACATTGTTTTTTAAAGCAAAAACATGAACAAGATCACTATGCAACTTGATACACAATGGGTTGATGACGCTCTGTCTAGAAAGCCGTCTTACACTCATCTGGCGAGCAAGCTCCGTCGGAAGCTTTCGTGAGGTTAAGTTCTGGGTGGTTGCAGCTAGCGATATTCAGCTGGCACTCATTGCTGTACGTGACTCCATCAGAGCCGCAGACAGGAGCGTAGATAGCTGGGCAAACGTTCGGACACGACGATGAATACGATGCCTCGTTGTCGACGGTGGTCTCTTGGCTTGATTCAGTCGAATTGTTAGTCTCGTAGCCCCCTTCATAGGTAACACAGGCTCCCTCATGAGCTTGAGTAATGCTGGGATCCTTGCAGCTGACGATTCCCAGGAAGCATGAGCTCGGGTACGTGACACCGTCAGAGCCGCATACAGGCCTGAGGATCTCAATACACACATCCGGGCAGCTGGTACTCTCACTTGAGTCAGTCGAAGGGTTGCTAGTCTCGTCGCTGCCTTCACCACTTGTAGAACCGCAAGCTCCGTTGTGAGCAAGAGTAATACTGGGATCGTTGCAGCTAGCGATGCCAAGGAAGCAGGAATTGGCGTAGGTGATCCCATCAGAGCCGCATACGGGTCTAAATATCTCAATGCAGACGTCGGGGCAACCGGTACTCTCACTTGAGTCAGTGGAAGGGCTCGTCTCGTAGCTCCCTGGGTCGACACCGCAAGCTCCATCATGGGCCAGAATGATGCTCGGATCCTTGCAGGTGGCGATCCCCAGGAAGCACGAGTTGGAGTACGTAACCCCATCAGAGCCGCATACGGGCTTGAGTATCTCCGGACACACCTCCGAGCAGGCAGCACTACCATCCTCCGAGGTGGGGCACTCTCCATC
Organism: Phytophthora idaei; assembly: GCA_016880985.1. Taxonomy (NCBI): domain Eukaryota; phylum Oomycota; class Peronosporomycetes; order Peronosporales; family Peronosporaceae; genus Phytophthora; species Phytophthora idaei. The sequence continues at coordinate 57,176 of QOKR01000199.1, read as the reverse complement.
GGACACTTTGGTGATGGCACCACCACTCGTGCACTCAGCGTAATCGAGAGTGCAGTCGTTCGAGTAGGTTACGCCGTTCGACCCACAGACGGGTTGGAAATTCTCGGGGCACACATCGTTGCATGCGGCGCTGCCATCGGTCGAGGACGGCGTCGTCTCAATGAGGCACTCTCCATCGTACGCTTTGGTGATCTGCTCTGAGCTTTCGCAGTCTACGAGGCCCAGAAAACACTCGTTCGAGTACGTGACACCGTCGGAACCGCACACAGGCTCGAACTGGTCGGTGCACATGAAAGGACAATTGGTGGTGCCCGACGGCTCGTAGTTCGCGCTCGCACTTGCAACGGCACCCAGTAGGAGACAAACGGTGAGCTTCATCTTGGAACGACTTGGCCTGTGGGGCTCGGAGAGCTTGTAGCAAAATGGAGAATGGTGAAGCCTTCAAAGACAGTCAATGCTCCATCACTTGGTAGAGGCACCGGAAGACGATCACAAGGTACGTGCCTGCATCCACTTTATTGATTTTAGAAAACGCACGTCTCCTCATGGTCACCGGAACGACTTCTAGAAATCGCCTGTCACCTATTACAAAGTGACTCACTTTGCTGTTCGAGGTGCAGGGCTCGAGTGGGTCCACTATGAGGTTGCGTAGCCTGATTCAAACGGACTGGCGGAAAGGCAACACGAACGTTTCCCATTGATGGCGCGAGATTAAAATCTCAAGCGCGATCAGAGATTAAAAAACCTCTGGACGGCTGTATGCACCTTTGCCGCCGTTGGAAGTGGAAGGGGTGCAAACAAAACGGATCAGTAACTGCCGAAAAGCACTTCAACTTGCTCACACGTCACATATTTTCGGGCTCGTTTTATGTTGAAGAGCCAATCGAATGTTGCTACCCGCATGCTTGTCGTGCATGCTGGCATGTAAGGTATTTTACATGTACATGTAATATTCGACCTTTGCGACTGCCGGCGACATTTTTGGCAGGAGTGGTTGGTGCTGAGATACAAATTTGTATCGATTAGGGCGAATCTTACCCAAGGCGACGGCCACAGGAGCGAGTAACTTGATTGTGGGTGCACTCCGTTCGTGCTTATGCTCGAATCCGACTGTTGCTAGCTGTTTGTGGTGAAGAGAAGCGGTCAATGGGGAAAGTGTCATGCAGATAATGACTACAGTGCTGTGGCTTGCACGTGGCTGAGAGGAATAAGACCATAAGAATACGGAAGTTAGACGAACCGCAAAAAAATTGTCATTTTTGCTTACACACACATGATGATCTGGATGGACACGTGCCGCCGATGCAGTCAGCCGTGGGTGTCTTCAATGATCATCTTCATACACGCTTCTAAACGTCTGCGGACACCTCGTTGTGCTTCTCGCGCGAGCCGTAGAGCTTCGTGTAGCGTACGTGCCAGGCGTCTTCTTGCCACTCTTTTCGCACTTCGCCATCCGCATCTCGCAGGCATTCGGGTACCAGGTGCCGTCGTCGTCCATAATGGGGGCACCCACATGCATGCATGCTCCAGAGCAATCCATGTCGTCAATATCTGCCGATAACTCCGTGGATGAAGAGCCCGATGCGGACTCGCTTGACGCAGCCCGCGTCGGTGTTTCGATTGAACCTGACGCCGAGTCGGTGGGGCGGTCAACAACGGGACCAGTGACTTTCCCGGGGATGTAAGCACTGACAGAAGCGATAGCAAAGGCAGCAGCCACGAGACCAACAAAAGACTTCATTTTGACGCGCATTGCTATTATTCTTAAATTAAACTGCCGTTGCTGCGTCCCATCCGAAATCAGCATCATACGCAGAGGATACGCAACAATTTCAGCATCAACAGCACCGTGGTGGTAATCTTCGCAAGGCTATGCGAGCTTTTGGAAAGACACAGGAGCCTAAGTAGCCCACGTGCTCTTTGCGATGCTGACACGGTTTGCTCACCACTTCAGCATGCACACGTCACATATTCGTGTGGGCCACACCATCCTCCTCGCCACTCATTCTATTGGTCATAAACGAGGCGAATCCTCTTCACCAATCAAGCCTAAGAATACCTCTTCATTATCAAACATGGTGGCGTTCTGGGGCTGCGAGGTGACGGAGACCAAGGCGGCGGTCGTGAATGTGCCCGAGGGCTTTGTGCTCAACGTGGTGAACGCCACGTGCGGCGCATCCTCTCTCGATGCGCAGGTGGCGCTGGGTCTGGAGACGCAGCAGCTGGACGGCAAGGCCTGGAAGGGCGCGGTGGCTCATTTGGGCGCCAAGCAGCCGCTGCAGGTCAAACTTGACCTCGTTTTCGGCCACAAAGTCAAATTCTACCTGGCCAAGGGGTCGGGCGTCGTGAACCTCAGCGGATACTTCCAGCCAGGCCCTCCCGTCGAACTGTTCGAGGAGGAGGAGCCATCTAAACTCTCAGAAGCCCCCAAGAAGAGCAAGAAGCGTGCTCGTGAGGAGAAGAAGGAGGCTTCGAAGACCTGGGACGAGGTGCGTACATTGAGCAGATACGTAGAGTTTGTGTCAAGAGTTGTTCCCATCTGTAAATTACCCCCGTGGTCCCTCTTTCGATATCGCGGGGGTCCAGACCAGGTGGGATAGGAAAGTGTATGCTTTTATGGCGAGAGTTCTTCTCGTCTCAATACTCGCGCATGGTCCTTAAGGCTGTCTCCGTGTGGGCGTAGGGCGAGGTGCTGTGGCTGCCTCACTGTGCTGGATGCGGCTGCGATCCAACGTCTGTTGCTCTCTGTGTCTTCGTTCTCTGCTCCCAACTGCTTGTCGGAAACGATGGCGGGAGGAGTGGAGTCGGAGGCACGCGAAGGGGAGCGACGGCGTTTTGGGGAAGGTTTGCTCCGGCGAGGTGGCAATTTAAGCGGCGCCTGCCTATTGCGCCTGTAAAAGGCTCTTTTGGTCTTTCCCGTCGGAATCATACGAGTCATAACTGTGCAACATCCATATCATTGCATGTGTAGTGGAGCTGGGCTGGTGTTATGGAACAGTAGCTGACTGTTGTGTGTCTTGGATTTGTCAGGTGTCGCCATCGTCTAGTGACTCGGAGGAAGTACCGGACAAGAAGGTGAAGGTTAGCAAGCCCACGATCACTCCTCCTCCTTCCAACAAGGAAGAGCAGAAGAAACCCAAGCAGACTGAGACTCCTGCCACGTCTTCAAACACTGTCACTCCGACGGGTACCGCGCAGAAGAAGAAGCGCAAGAAAAACAAACACAAGAAGCAGGCCGCCAACGGCTCGGCCAACTAAACAACGTAATATATTAGCAAGTACTGAACGATCTAGTAATTTGTATCCAACGCTGCTGCTACATGTACATGTAGTGCTCTACGGTGTCTGCGTTGGCACCCACTCCCCTGATGCTGTGCGTTTCAGTGTTTGTACAGCAGCATGCCCCCAGTCGACACTCAAGATGGCGATGAAAAGCACGAAGCAAACGTACACGACCCACGCCACGTTAAACATCTTGAAGGCGTACATGTTGTCTCGGCCGATGCACTTGCCCATCCACGGACAGTGGTGATCATATCCAGCAACGCACACTCCACAGTCCTCGCAATGGTCCGTTGAGCGGTCCTGTTCGATGCCGCAGATATCACAATACCGACGACGTGACGGGTGACGAGGACCAAAAGCCTCAGCGGGGAGCATCACCCCCTCAACTGTTGGAACTTGCCCCGCTTCCAACTCCATGGCCTCGCTCTCGTCTTCAGTATGCGAGACATCCTTCAGTGTCGGCGGACGAACAATGCCTGGGTCCGTGCACGTTGTCTGGAACAGATAGTAGAGCGTCATGCCGCAGAGTCCAAGCGTGATCAATGTGTTGTACCACGCCATGGTATCCACATGCTGAGAGAGGAACATGCCTGTAGACACCAAGATGATTCCCAAAGTGACCAACACTCCAATCCAATGTGGGCCTATAATCACCAGCTTGGTCTTCAAGGTACCATCCGCAGAGACCACACGTCGCTCATGAAGAATCTACAGCAACTTACGTTAGACTTTGCCACCACTAAATTTCTCTAGATGTGCACTTACGTAGCTATGGCCAAGTCGCTTGAACTTGCAGCAGCAGAGACACGAGAGCGGGTCGGTGGTGCCCACAGGTTGAGCGAGTGCCAGCAGCAGCGCGTCTACGTCGTCTTCCCCGGCCCGAATCTTGTCCAGATGTTCCCGCAGTCGCTGCACCTCGGCGCGCTTGGCGTCGCACTGAGCGGTGGACGCCGCCGCAGCTGCACGTACACCGCGCTGTTCGCTGTCGATGCTCATGGGTGCGAAACGGCTTAGTGAACGCAAGCACCGAAACGACTGCTGCCGCTTCTCTAGATACGCAGCCAATGGACCTGTAGAAGCGGTGCGGAGAGCGTCCACGTCAAGATGAACGTATCTATTGCTATTATACAGCGCTACTGTTCTCCTGGCTAGCCTGGGTCTCCCTCTCTCGGACTCAGAGTCTGAGAGTCTCAGCAGTCAGACAAAACCCTCTTTAGCGACGTCATCGAAATGGTGCAGCACTTCACCGTGGACGTCGTGGTTGCCTCTTTCTTGGTCGCGCCACGTGATGTTGAACCGCGAACAGCCGAGATCTTCTCGAAGAGCTTGCGGTCAGCCTCCTCGTTCTCCTGATGGGCCTTCTCCGCCTCGGCAGCTACATGCTCATCGTACGTAGTAATGTTCAAACCCGGCTCGGTCTTCACCTACTACTGCAGGCTCCGTGAGCCCATGAACGCGTTTGGTGGCTCTCACGCACGATGCGCAATACTTTGGACGACTTGAACACGCACGCCATGCGCACATGCTGGACCCGTCACTTCGTGGTGCGTACACACGAGTGCAATCGATTGTCTGGCCAACATTGCCGAGGTCGAGGAAGCTCTAGTCCGAGATCATCAGGTTCAACTGGTTCTTGAAGCTCTCACGCTCCTCCAGACGCAATTTACGGCGAGTAGAGTTGTCTTCCGTGGACCAAGTTGGTCATGAAGCTCACCCTGGGCAATCAGACCAAGGCGACACATAGCCATCATGAGCGCATCGAAGCCAGCCTCGAGACCCAGCATACTCTACTTGCCGTCGGCCTCACCCTTCAAGGGTATGTACATCTACGTGTCGAAGCGCTCGCCGCTGGGAATCATTAAATAAATTTTATCTACCCCCATATTTGGTGGGAGGGGCAGGCTGAACCAACGCCTATGATTTGAGGAGTGTGTGCAGGTCGCAAGTTGCTATTAATATAATACCCCAGGACCAAGCATGGTCTAATGTTGCACTCGTCTTTTACGGTGCTGGCACATAATCTTAAACAGTAATTGGCAGATTCCAGGCCGGGGTGGGGTGGCTAAGGGATGCATGGAAAAAAAATCATGCCTATCCAGCTTCATTATCGACTAGTCGAGCGCCGCACTGATTCTCCGCATAATTAATTAGATTGACTTGAATACCTTAATTCCGCACACACTACTAATAACATGTATTGTAGAAACCACGCGTTTTGTCCTATTCGGATCCTACATCGGCCGTTATTACGGGAATTATGCTCTATTTACCTCAAGTTAGTATATAAATCCCTCACCTTGCCCCATATTTGTACTCAAACGAAGAAACTTTGTAACCATGAAGTTCATACGTGGAATGATAAGAACTATGTACCAAGTATTGAGCTGCATAGCATGTGATGCAAACTAAGAGATGCGTATGTACTTTATCGATATAAAACGCGACTCAGATAAAGAAAAGAGGTCATGCATCACGTCATCTAGTCAACTTACTCCTAGATTGTCTGTCTGCAACTTAGAACGACATCTGCGTGGTCTCCGATTCAGCGTCGCTAAAGTCGCTGACGCTGTCATCGTGGACGGGATGGTCGTCGAGACTCATTTGGTGTCGGAGGCGTTGATTGCGTCGGTACTTGTCTTGGCTTTGGCGACGACGTTTCTTCATCTCGGCACCGATAGCCAGGAGCCGACCTTGATATTGACGGAAGCTCAAACCATTATCGTCTCGTAGCGGGTGCATCGTGACGTGGTAATTAGTCAGGCTCACGCATATTTGGAAGATGTCGTCATAAAGCGGTTCACTCCAGCGGAATTTCTCCGCACAAATGCGCCATAGACCGCACATCCGCCCAAAACATTTCTTGACTATCACTCTGTCGCTTGAGATGAGCTCGTTTTGTCGTCGATCTTCGGGGGTGAGTTGATTGCCGTTTTTGGGGTGAATGCAGCGAACATGGTCTTCGAGACCTTGATATCCTTTGTCCGCCAAAACCGCCCATTCCTCCGGATAGTCTGTCGCCAGTGAACCATTGTTAGCAAGACGGTGGTCACCGTCAGCTTACGGCGAGCGGATTGGTGGCTTCGTTGCTGCGGAACATTGTGATGTCCGCCGTATTGCCAAGTGAATGACGGTTACAGTTGACGGCGAGTCATCGCAGGTTGACAGATACTTCAACTATAAACCCATACAGCTTGTGTTTAGCCCTGTAGAAGGGCATAGCCTCCACCATTGGGCCGCTGGGGCGATTCGACTGCTGAAAGGTGACGTCGGTGGCATACAACGCGCAAGGAAAATTCTGGAATGTGTTCCCCGACGTCACCAGTACACGCATCGGCGCATCGTCGAGTTGTGAGGCAACCCACGCTTCGTGTAGCTTGGGGGCAACAACCTCAATGAACCCCGTGATCGTCTTGATGAACGTTGGTGTCTTAATCCTGAAGATCCTCGCGAGCATATTCCAGGTGCCACCGCATTTCATGACCACGAGCAGCATGAAAAACACGTCCTTCGCTGCAAACGTAGAACGTCTGCCCCGACCGACGTTCCAATAGCGAACGACATGGTTACGCAAAGAGAACCAGAGCACGTTGAGCTCTCTTGGGGAGAAGTTTGTGAGTCGGAGCACAGCATCAGCTCCACCGCCTCGATATATCTCATCCAGGATTAGGCACGTAGAGGTGACGTCCGTGTCGTTGTCACCGACGTCGACCGGGTACCGGTCCAGCTCCTCGCGCCGAGACTCTTCACGATCTTCCAACATGGCAAGTGTGGATCGTAGATGCTTCACCTGTGAAGCTCGGGTGCGCGAAGAGCGCGTCCTTGATGGTTGTTGAGAGCGAGAAGACGGACGCCGAGTCGTATCCGTCGCTACCGCACTCGGAGTAGCACGGGGCAGCGAACGTGGCGGCGTACGCTGGGACGATGGCGACTAACGAGACGGCATGATTGGGCAGTTGGTGGCGTAGTAGATAGCTGTGCAGCTATGAAGTAAATTCCCAAGTGAAACACGCCCTCTCGAACGCGCGTGCGCTTAGCGCAGTTACACTCAACGATATGGTAGAGACGCGGTTGGAGAGTAGATGCAGTAAGTGATAATCGACGGAATAGAAAATCATCTGTAATCTCAAATGCATTTGAGCATCCGGACAACCAAACAAATGGATGCATTCGTATGTGGCTACGCCACTTTCGGGATAACGGATAACTTCTACAAAGGACTATTAGGGTATTTACACCCCCGGCCAAAATTATACGTACACCCCCAATAGGCGCCGTAGCTCCGTCAATTCTTATCATTTTAAGGTGCGGTTTGACATAAGCTTCATAACACGGCTCTGAGGAGCTCTATTGCGCTAAAGCTCGCATTTACGCACTCTATAGGGTAGCTCACATACCAGAACCGATTTTGCCCGTCGGACATAATATACGAACACCATCACTCCCATACAAAAATCTAAATAACCTGCAACCCTGGTGAAAGCGATATATCCAGGCATTTGTATCTGTCGAGTTCCCGATCGACGGTAACTGAGCACAACGAGATGGAAACCCAACAGAAATGGCATATTATTCTCGCAGATATAGTCCTATACGACGTGTGGTTCTGGCTTAGCGATATTGAAAGAGAAGTGAATACGTATGTAGCGTTGCGGTCGTATCACCATACTGTCCCTATGATTTGTTATAGAATGAGCAGTGACGGGGAACTTCACCATTATCGACTCAAATGTGCAAACCCGCACAGTTCAGCGTCGTTCCGGTTATACTAAGCGTCATCCTGTCCCAAACCAACCCTACTCATTGTGTATTGGGTGAGCAAACTCGGCTGCATGTGCGAAATGAAACTCGAGCGATACAAATGCCTAGTTATATTGCTTTCACCGGGGTTTCAGTTTATGTAGATTTTTGTATGGGAGTGATGGTGTTCGTATATTATGTCCGACGGGCAAAATCGGTTCTGGTATGTGAGCTACCCTATAGAGTGCGTAAATGCGAGCTTTAGCGCAATAGAGCTCCTCAGAGCCGTGTTATGAAGCTTATGTCAAACCGCACCTTAAAATGATAAGAATTGACGGAGCTACGGCGCCTATTGGGGGTGTACGTATAATTTTGGCTGGGCGTGTAGCTGCGGTCTCGTGCATACAGCGATCGTCGAAGGCGTTGATTGGTCAATCGACCTAGAGATGGTAGATTTATATGAGACAACGGCAAACAAATAATACTAATCAACCAAAGTACGAATCGCGATTTAGGCACACCATTGAAAAGAACAATGTATTAGCTTTCGGTTGAGCCCTCTTACAGCCAAATTGGTGCCGAAGAAGCCGAAAACGAGGTCGCTGAAAAACATATCTTCATCTTCGACCCGAAAATTCAACAAAAAAATCTTCACTATTAAAGGGTACGATGAATCCAGTGGTGGTCTCGGATTTAGCTCACTCAACTTCTAACATGACGAAAAAATAGTTTTTAGTTTGCTAATTCAATTCTGACGGTATATTTTGATTTTTTAAAATTTAGACATATGTCAGTAAGCATCATTTTGAATAGACACTTGGACTGTAGTTACAAATTTAGGGGCTGATCCCTGAGAACTATAGTTGCTCGTTTTCAGCGATCGGGGTCTTGTGCTTTTCGCTTTAGCCAAAACAATATATCGGTAATCAAAATGTTACTTATGTCACAATACAAAACTTACCGCATGTGTCGAGCGGATTCCGTATGACGGCCAAATATCTCCGTCTTCTCGGCCGTGACACCACCCCATAGTCCAGCGCAGTAAATGGCGCAAATATCGCAGACATTGCTGCGCGGAGATCGAATACGTACCGTAGGACAGTGTAGCGTGAACAGCTTCTGTAACGGGATTGCATGGAAGAGTGCCTGTCACTCTTCAGGGGCTCTGTGGTGTGGACACACCATGGCTACATGCCCTCAAAGTCAACCAATAGGATAACATCTAGGATGCTCTATAGGTGACTTGCATTTGGCATGTAGATCGATTTAGAAACACCTATAAATACACTCAGTCTTAAATCTACCTAGTCTTGGTAAGTTGTCCCTTTAGGCCAGGGACTAGTGAGCTGCCGTTCACTGAGAGTTTGTATACTCTCGGAAGCTCTCACTTCCTCTGTGCAAGGTGCCGTGTGACCCGTCACAGCTTCCTCATTGTAGCTCGAGCGGGCTCACGCACCATAATACCAGACTCCACCAACTTGTGCATCTCATCCCCAATCGCATCCCAAGTAAAATGAGATGGTAGCAGCGTGTACTTGTCACTGCTATAGTATCACTGAGTAGTGCCGTCAATTTTTTTTTGCATCCGAACGCGTACAGATAACCCCCCCCCCCCCATCCCAAATTTGGTGAACCACTTCACCAGTCAAACAAGGTCAATCTGCGATGCGTTCTTGTTGAGTCTGTTTCCATGATCCTTGATCGACATGTTATCCTCACGGATGTGTTTCCTGTAGCGTTGGAGAGTCATAGGAACGGCGCCGTAACACCGAGCGAAGACAGGACGACAAACTTGGCCTACGAACGGTAGGTAATAGTGAAAGTTTTTGCGCTCACCACGACCGCGCTTGCGGTCAACCAGCACTTGCATGACCACGCCCAAGAGAGTATACAACTTGTAGTCTGCTCCGACTTCGTCATCTGAGATAGTGAACACAACAGAGACTCCAGTTCCTTCGCCTTCCCGCGAACACAGCGGTTCTCACACGTGTCCGATCCGATAACCTCGGTCACTTGAGTGTTGAGAGTCGTATCAAACAAAAAGTTACTAATGTCCTCCATCGACTCATCTTCGTCCAATCCACTGTCTGCGGTCAATTCCTCTTCGCCAATGCCTCCGCTGTCCGACTCCGGAGAGAAGTCACTGTCGTCACTATCGTCGCGTTCCTCACTCGACCTGCTGTCACTCCCCGCGTCCGAACACTATTCGCTATCTTCTGCTGGACTGACTTGGCCTTCGTGCAGCGCGGCGCCTACGTCGTCTTCGCTGCGATCGCGAGTGGCAAGCTCGCCCTGCGCTGGGTTCGCACCTGCCTCAGACCCACGGGTTGACTGAGGCGTAGTATCCATCGGTGGAGTGTCGTCTGGTAGACGGCTCTGCTTCGTTAGTAGTGAGTGTGTTTGGGAATGAGCTGCGGTGTACCTTATTCAAATTTTTGAATTTATGAAAGGGCTAGTTTTTCAGAAGTTCACTTATGTACGATTTTAGGTCAGTCAACTTTAAGGTCGATTATCTCGATAACTCTAAAAGGCGCATTAGCAACAGTTTGTTTGCTGTTGTCTCGTATGCAATTCGGCCAGAATGCCCAGGTAGCAGACGGCATTCTGAGGGATTTATATATAAATCGACCGCGATTTGGTAATGACAAATCGCTTGAGAGTGAGTAAATCCGAAAGGACAAAAGAGCTGGTGTTCACAATAAATACAGGACTGATATGGATGCATTTAAAACGAACATTTAAAAATGTTAAGGCAAGCAGTTTGGATAAGTATCATCGAGTGTGATGGCTTTGAGAGCGAACAAAACGTAAATAAGATGATTTTTAGATAACCATGATCTTGCAAATATTTAGCTGGTGTACGCGAGGTGGTTGCTTCATAGCGAACCTAACGGATTCGTACCATATACTTCATTTGAAAAGAAGCTACCGGGTACCTGGTACTGTATAGCCTCACGGAGCCCTAGGATATTTGAATAGTTTCACAGGGTCCTCACAATACCAGAGTAAACACCATTGTGGCGTTGTAGCATATGAAGTAGCGCTTTGGCAAGCGATAACATGTATTAATTAGCAATGCGTCCACATGATATTTATTTATTTAATTTCCTGTGACTAAACCAGGTATTAATGGAAACTGATATGTGTTGCCGTACCGCAGAGACGACGCAGAAGTGGCACACCTACACGTGTCGGCCAACCTGGGTAACGTGGCCGCCTTCGCTTCGCTCGGCAGCTACAGGTTCTATTGTTCTCCGTATGTACGATGTACACCACATCTATTTAGTGATGTAAGATACAAAATCGGTTTATAGCCAATCGGGGCTGCCTTCACTCCACTCGGCAGCCAATGAAATTTTGGTAGAATCGTGTGACTGACGGACAGGAACTTGCTAGCGTTAATAACAGCAATATCTGTGATGGAGTCCTCGTCACACTTATTGGCTGAAAGGTTGTGGCTGAAGGCAAAACTCCCTCTGCTGGACACACGCCTAAATCCCAGCATCAGCGTAAGAAACCAGCGTGGCGGGACCGACGTCACTAGATAAGGCAGGATGGCAGAAGAGGGTCGAATGCGCGGCGATCTAGAGGAATCTGTGCTTCGCACGTACGAGAAAGCGTCTCAGGTGCGTCCTCAGAACACGTCGCGGGCTTACGCGAGCAAACAAAAGGAGTTTTAGCAGTGGTGCGACGGGAAGGGGACGGCGTTTAACGATCTCACACAGGACACGGTGACACGGCCAAAACTTCATCGTTTTCTCGAGGAGTGCGTTATTGGGAGGGAGAAACGCAGCAAAGGGCAGGAAGGTAGAAGCCAAAAGATAGGTAAGGCTACTGCCAATAGCTATCTTGCTGGAGTGGTGGACCTGTGGCGTCAACAGCAACGACGGAAGCTCAATAATTATTATTCTCCATGAAATGATGCCGTTACCGCTCTCTTGAAAATCACGGAGTACGAGGAGGACTACCGCCACCGGAAGAACTTTGATGACAGAGGCACAGACACAACGCTGGACGGATATTCAACCGCCGAGCAGCTACAGAAGATTGCTTGATTGTTTTGGACTTCATCTAACGATCCTGGAACAAAGCTGAGAAATTTTCTCGCGTTTTTGCTGTCCTACTTTGCGCGGATGCGTGGAGAATCCGCTCGATGAATGGAACCGGCTGACCTTCATTCGGTTCTGTTGGAAAATGAACGTTACAGTGCTTGCCGCGCGTTAGTGATGGTCATGAGTCAAGGTAAGACTAACCAAGTTGACCGAATTGAAGTCGGTGCCTGTATGCGCAATAAGAACGCTGAAATTTGTCATCATGGCCTGCTTGGATTCTATCTTTTTTGGCGATTATTATGACATGTGGATATGGAATCGTTTCCTGATTTCTCGAAGTCGGACCAATGGTAGCCTATAAAGCTGCTTGAGACAGGAAAAGATCCATCGAAGCCAATGCAGTACAAAATTCATCGAGACGCTATAGCTGGTGCGCTAGAGCACATTGGACTGCGTAGCCGCGCTAAAACACAGGTGGGCAGAGGATCAGGCGCAAGGATGACAGATCTTGGAGGTGCTAGTGAAGCTCAAATACGTCGCCTGGGAAGATGGAACAACCAGGCGATAGAGAAGTGCTACCTTACAGCACTTCCACGGGAGGAAATGCGCACGCTAGCTGGCTTTGAGCGCACTCGAGGCAGTTATTTTCTGGTGCGAGCGTGTATTGACCCACCTCTGGCTCTTCAACAGCAGGTTTTCCCATCAGTCGAAGATTGGCAGACGAAGATGAACGCGGGCGAGTGTGAGCAGTCGATTGCAGGTGGTGGTTTTCTGGAGTTACACCAGTATCTACGCGTTGTGGTACTTCAAGACGCTGTTGTTTTTTTTTGGGGGGGGGGGCAATTACCTGGGCATCCGATATGGAAACACGGCATATTTAATAGCGATGAGTTTAATCGCTTCCGGTCCGAATTGAAGGCTGCGATGTACAATGCGAGTGATCCAACTGAACGTCAGCTTGAAAAAGCAATGTCCGTACTAAAGACAAAACTCAATGGCGTTCATCAGGATCTCAGAGCGTCGTTGAGTGTCATGAAAACCCATTTAGATGCCGCGGAAGAAAGCTTGGGTGATGTTGTCAACGTGATAGCTTCATTGAGCAATGGATCAGCGCTCTTGCAAGTAAAGATTGTCGGTGGAGGCCAAACTAATCAGTCAATTGGAGTCCCGCCTGTTGCTGAAAGCCCCGAACACGTCAGCAACGCACACGTCGGCGCGTCTGGCGGGCCTGGCGATCTCCCAGAAGTGACAGACTATAAGGCCAGTCGTGGTATTCATACGGTGCGTGAGTAGTGGAACGAATGGGCTCATGGACTTCCCGGTGGTTATGCATTAAAACATCTTGAGGAACGGTTTGGTACGAAGTGGTGCAGTAACGTTGAAAGGTGCTTCTTCAACCGACGCCGCAAAGTTACAGACCTGGTGATAAGGAAATCTGATTCAATCATGGAGAGTAAGGGAAAGAGGAAGGCCAAGCAATCGATGAAGCTATCGAATGCGTTGAAGGAATTCGAATCGCCGGCAAGAAAACCTTGAACTGGATCTCTCAGAACGTGGACGCCGTCTCGCTAGAGCTGGGATTGCCAAAGCACTAAAGAATGGAGAAAGATTCAATGGAGAGTACTCACGACGGTACAAGTTGATTTTCAGGTACCTCAATGATAGAGTGTGATACCGCATGGTTATTATGCGGTAGTGCACTATTTTATGCAGTTGTACAGTGTTACAGTGCGGTACCGCGGTGTTTCAATGAGGTAGGTGCCGCTTTGCAACATTGCGGTAAATAACATTGAGGTATTTGCTTTAATGTGACTTTGCTGCAATACTACTCGGTATGGTCTTTGGGGCAGTTTAGGTAATTGTAGGACTTACGCGCTGTGTTACAGTCAAAAGCAAACTTTTTTCCCTTCAATCTAATGAAAGTCTGTTGCAGAGCTGAGACCGATGTGCAACTGCCTTCACTGCGCCAAACCCACCATACGTCAACTCCGTCATGATAGCCTCAATCGACCTTGGTTTTCCGCAGCTATGCGCTTAGCAATGACATCCATGTAGAACGTGGAGCCCACAATTCCTAACATTTGACTGTTTCGGCTTCGTCTCGTAGACGAAGGTGGCCCATTCAAATGCAACTTGCGACCCTGATCGCTTTTCTTGGACCTTCGTGAGGAGCTACTCCACTACGTCAAACGCATAACGCGAGTCAGGAGCCTTTCGCATCGAGTTGACGTGATACACTTTTGTGGGGCTTGGATGCATGGGGTTTTCGATAATAATAAAGCTGTAGTGATCACGACCCGACACTGGGAGGAGGACGTACTGGTACGCAGTGCACAATCAGCTCTCTGACCAAATAAAGTTTCTTGCGAGGGTTGCGAGGAAAACGTGCCGTCTCCATAGAAGCATAAAATCCAGATCCACAAGGGCATACTATTCCTTTTTTCTCGGGTTGTGAACCGATAGATAAAGTAGTCCCAGTGCCGTTTCTGTCAACAAACCACCAAGCAACAAACTGTTCAAATCTTCTGGATAGACGTAAATTGTGCGACCATTTTCAACATCCACCCAAACGCGTAAGAGCTGGTTCTATGGACGCCGTGTCCTGAAAAACCAGGTGAGGCTCCTGTCAACAGTTTGCGAGTCGAGTGGATGATCTCCTGGACCTTCATAGTCAGCATCACTAGCAATCTCACTGTCTTCATTGCTCCTGGAAATATTACTGCCAGCGCTTTCATTAGGCTCGTCACCAGCTTCACTATTTCCCCCGCCAGTCACATTGCTTTTGTCACTTTCGCCTCCCGATCTAATATCCACCCACAACAGCACTTCCACAACCAGGGGAACCTGTAACGGGGTTACACACAAGTGACTACACGTAGCCACTTGGTTACATGGAGGGTTCTCGAACGTTGATTAAGACACACCAATGGTTACACTTTGCAGACCACTGGTCTGTATGCATTTAGGCTTCCTATTGGTAGATAAGCATTTATTTCTACCAATTAGATTAGCAGGGTTCTGACAGCCATCGGATGGCAGAATACCTTTCATATAGGATATCAGTTTTAGGAGGAAATCCAGTCCAAACATAAATCATAAATAACAGTTCTCATTTTAACCCAAAACGGCTTTTAGCTTTTCTTATTTTAGTAAATCTATACTTTCGGACGAAAGTATAGTTGACTTAAGTTTAAGCAAACTACGCTTCCTCGTACACGTGCGCTAACGTGTAAGCCGAAGTAGTGGGCACAGAGTTGGCCCATTACAGCACCAGTATCGCAGGGTTTATCGCGCCATCACCACCAGTGCCTCTATCCATAACAGCAGCATCTGCACCGCAGTCCTCGACAGAAGCATCTGCACCGGCATCAACAACAGCAGCACCCGCACTGCTGGAAAGAAAAGCATCGTTGTTAACAACAGGAGAGTCTTCATCAGGAGTGTTTTACTCCAAATTCGTGCCCGGCGATGGCTGTGCGCCACTTGGCGGACCACGATGACGTTTTCCGACGATGCACCACTGGCTCATTGGAATCATCATACAACCGAAATCATTTGTGATAGTACTAACTTGTGCGTCTGTGGACTTGGACACTGGTCTTAGCCAACAGTAGTGCTGCAAGTAGGTTGTAGTGACTGCAGGGTAGTTCTCTTGGTCATGATACATGGCTTCGAATTCACCACTATTCCGTAAAGTATCACGCACATAGTTGCATAGAGGGGTGTCAGCGGCTGCCACACTGGTGGTGGTTTCTTTTAATACTTCGTCGGCCTCTGCATCCGTGTACATCACCACCTGCGTTTTGGCAGCTCTAACCAGCCGCGCTACCTCCGTTGCTATCTGCACAACGCGAACTCTGCCAGCAGGAGACACCGTAGCTGCTATGTGCGCCCCCATTCACTCTACCAACGCCGCCGAACGGGTCATGACTCGATTATCGTCGCCCTGTCGGTTTGCGTACCCAAGCGCGGTCACCTCTGCAGCAAATGCCGCACGAGCCAACTCACCGCGGTAATCGTCCAGTGTGTCCAGCTGCTCCCTGGTTTGTTGATCTAACGAAGCTCTCTGCAGACCAGGCGGGCTCGCTGATACTTCCTTCAGGACCCGCGGAGTTGTGACGTCTGCACGCACCATCCTCGGGTAGCGCCGTTGGTCTCGACGGGCGTCAGCAATGCCCGTCGGGTTGTCGGCCAGGGGAAAGCTGTCATCGGGATTGCTAGAAAAGTATGTATGCCGATCAGCGCCTCCTTCACTTAGAATTTCTACCAGTTCGGACAAAAGTAAAAGTCAAATCTACAGACAAGCCAGTCGATAGAGTTGTGGAGGGCGACTGTTCGCAGGAGCAAAAAAACGTGCATTTCCGACTACACTCCGCGACAAAACTTTAGTGACATCTATACTTTTGCTCATATCTCGGCTTGTAGGACGATCTAGACGATGCTATTTAGATATGTTTCTGCTCTTTGATAGGGCAATCCGAGATTTGTGACGCTGACTTGGATTTTACAATGCTTGCATACACCACACTGATTTTTGCACCGCGACAAAACTTAGTGACAAAAAAATGCCTTGATTTCAGTATTAACAGAATGTAGCCATGAGATCGGGGGAGCGAGCGGGCCAGTCTAAAAGCTGCACCCCGATCTCTTGGAAGAACGACTTCGTCTCGATCGAGGCATGGATCGATGCATTGTCTTGCATAAAAACGAAGTCGACCCCGTAGTTCTTGTGCGGGAAGGGGAGCATATGCTCCGAAATAGTGTAGATGAGTCCCTGGAGTTTTGGCGACCATTTAGCACCACCAACTCAGACTTTCCCTTGGTCCCAAAGGCCCCCCAAACCATCAGCGACCCTCACCCGTTTTGGCGGTTCTTGTAGCGGCGCGGAGGGATCCTCAGGTCGCGCCAGTTCAGCCGAGGCGTAGTCCCCCGTGGCAGCGGCGCGGAAGATCTGACGCACCTGTCGGTCCGTAAGGCTTGGTGGGCGCCCCATTTTCTTCCCCCCTGAACTCCGAGCATTGATAGCGTTACCTACAGCTGTGCTGGAGCGCTCGACACGCCGGGCGATCGCACGGACCCCCAGGCCGGCTTCGTGCAGGCCCTTGATGCGGCCGCGCTCTTCGTCGGTGATGAGTGGTCCGTGCCCCATAGTAAATTGGGGAGGTGAAGACATGGCTACATTCTGTAAATACTGAAATCAAGTCATTTTTTGTTACTAAGTTTTGTCGCGGTGCAAAAATCAGTGTGGTGTATGCAAGCATTGTAAAATCCAAGTCAGCGTCACAAATCTCGGATTGCCCTATCAAAGAGCAGAAACATATCTAAATAGCATCGTCTAGATCGTCCTACAAGCCGAGATATGAGCAAAAGTATAGGTGTCACTAAAGTTTTGTCGCGGAGTGTATCACACAACCAAATTTAACCAACGGATAACCCGCGACTATTCAGCTATCTTGATTTTTGTAAGGGCATGTTTTGTCTGGGTTTTGTCTAACTGTTCACTCTTATTAAGTTCGGTTTTTAGCTTTAGTTTAGTCGGAAGTGGTAGAAATGATCTTAGCTTACGCTGGTGCAGAGCCCTGCTAGCTCGGCTTCGCAGCCAGGTTTCAGCGGCCGTATTGGCTCCAAGTTCATCTTGGGCGGCTTGTTCTCGCGCGAAGCGTGCAGCGCTCGTAGAAATATCGGTCGCCAGCACCAAAACGGGTCCTATGTGCCGGCAGAAGTGTGCGGAGAGCGTCTGCGTCAAGATGAAGGTATCTATTACTACAGCGCTGCTGTTCTCCTAGCTAGCCTGGGCTCTCAGCAACTTAACTGGCCAGACAAAACTCCCTCCCTAGCTACGTCTATGAGATAGTGCAGCTACTCCACGTGGTTGCCTCTTCCTTGGTCTCGCCACTTGATTTTAAACCGCGGGCAGCCGAGATCTTTTCAAAGAACTTGCGGTCAGCCTCCTCCTTTTCCAGACGGACCTTGTCCGCCTCAGCAGCTACATGTTCGTCGTACGTGGTGATGTTCAAGCCGAGCTCAGTCTTCACCTCGTCGTTCACTGCCACAGGCTCCGTCAGCACCACGAACGCGTCTTGGTCGCTCTCACGCACGATGCGCTGCACCTTGGACGACTTGAACACGTCCTCCATGCGCACATGCTGGATCCGTCGCTTCGTGGTGCTGCTGACGCGGTACACACGAGTGCGATCGATCGTCTGGTCAACGTTGCCAAGGTCCAGGAAGCTCTGGTCCGAGATCATGAGGTTCAGCTGGTTCTTGAAGCTCTCCAGCTCCTCTAGACGCACTTTAAGACGAGCAGAGCTGCCTTCCTTAGGCACAAGCTGGTCAGGTAATTCACCCTTGGCGTCGTGAGCTAACAGGCCAAGGAAGCACACAGCCGTCATGAACGCGTCGAAGCCTGCCTCGTGACACAGCAAGCTCTCGTTGCCGTCAGCTTCAGCCTTGAGGACCTCGCGGTACGTGTCGAAGCGCTCTTCGCTAGGAATCAGACTTTCAGGCTCAGGCTTGACATTCTCGCGCATATACTCGAACAGCGACGACAGACCCGTGGATTTGAGCTTGTCGCCAAGAGGAGAGCGCAGCGTAACGTGCTTCGTGTCGTAGATGGTGGGGAAGAGCTCCAGAAGCTGCGTCTTGAATTCCGCCAGCGTCTCTGGGAGCGGCTTGTAGAACTGATGGAAGACGTACACAAAATCCAGCAGCGCGTTGTGTCCGACAACCGGCAGCTTGCTCTCGCTCAGCGTCTCAATCACCTTGGAGAAGCCAATGGCTTCATCCATCTCTTTCTTCATCTCCTTGACTTTGGCAGCGATCCGCTCCTCCTTAATCTTCTTGGACACGTACGACACCTCCACGCCACCGTCGGCACCTTCCGAGTACAGATAACTGGCCTTGGTACGCGCAGTCTCGTGCACGATCATCGAGTAGAACAAGTTCCTCGTGGGAATTAGCAGCTTCTCGCCCTTCTTGGCTCCTCCAGCGATCCACTCATCCAGCTGCTGCTTGACCTCCTTTTGGAAGGCCACGCCATCGTCCGACAGCTGCAAGTTCTTGTTCACCTTCGTGAGTCCATCGATACGCCGCTTCAGCCGCTTCTCCATGACCGGAGTCTTGGACAGATTCACGAATGGGATGCCATCCCCAATGAACTTGTTGAAGTCGAAGCCGTGTTCCGACAAAAACTGCAGACTGGAGGCTTGACACAAGAAGCGTTCGTCCAGGGAGCCATAGGGCCTGGGGAACACGTAGAAGTTCCACGTCTTAATGTGAAACTGGTCCTTCTTATCCACGTGCACGGTGGAGAGCCCGAACTGCGTGATGAGGAAGCTCTCGCCCGCGCGCTTCACTTTGTGGTAGCGCTCCTCTAGTGTATCCAGGTATTGTTCACGCTCAAACTCATTGGGCGACAGGCCTGTGAACTCCGTGTCGATGGCCACAAAGCGGCATGTCGGAAGCTGCAGATCCTTCTGCAGGTCGCTCAAGTGCTTGGCGAAGTTGTGGCGGGTCACGTTCATCTCGCCTGCTGCTGCTGGAGTTTCGAGGGTGATGGTGCTGAAGCGGCGGGGGCGGAAGAGCAGCGACCGGAGCGACGACTGGGATGCACGCAGCATTCGGTGGGTGGTCAATGGACGTCAACCCTAGATACACGAATAACACACCATTTAAGGTTTTGTACATGCATTTAATTACCTATAAAACATCATGGTGATGATCAGCACCTCTATTGCAGCATAGAGCGTCATTTTTTGCTGCAATGGAAGCTAAGGCGACGAGCGTGAAGGACCTGACGGAGGCCGAGGTGTACGAGCTCGTGTATCAGCTCAAGCAGTGCAATGAGAGTGATCCGGCGGAGACGCGTCGACTGCTGCAGGACCACCCGGAGTTGGCGCGAGCTGTCGCCCAGGCGCAACTCCGACTCGGAATGATCAAGGATCGCACAGCGTCTGCGTCTGCACCTATCAATGCCATCGTACGCTGTTTTTACGAGGCTTCTACAATGCACTTAAGGTTTGTAACTTGCTTTAAAATGCTGCAACTTTAGGGTGTGTCGAACGATCTGATGGAGAAGCTGGACCCGGAGCAGCAGGAACTGCTGGAGCAGGTGCAGAACTTGGCACCCGAGATCATCCAGTCGCTGCCCCCAGAGGAACGGCGGCAGATCATGGAGCTGCGCGAGGCCATGGGACTCCCGCCACTATAGGAGACTTCTATTTAATCAGCCAGGGCTACACAGGACAGCTGCGCTTCCAGTTATCGAGCACGACCATCTGCAATCAAAAGATCAGTTTGGTTTGGGTTTAGCAAGTTCGTTGTACGTTGCTGTCTACTACAGAAGCTCGCGAGATACCTACACTTAGAATTTGAAATCCTTGAGCTTCTTGCTCTTGTCCGTCTTGGCTTTCTTTTTCTTCTTGGAAGCCTCGTCTTCGTCTTCCGCGGGATTGGTAGACTCTGACGGAGGCGCGTCTTCGAAGCGACGCCGGACGCGACCAGTCTCCTTGCGTGTGCCGCTCGACTCCTCGGCTCCGCCGGGTACAACGTATGCATGTCCTGAACCGTAGAGCGATGTGCCGACTGACGTCTACATGACGCAGAAGAGCGTTAGCGTTAAGTACACAAACATCATAGAATAAAAAGCGATGAAAAACACACACCTCCTTCTGCTCCAACACAGTGTAGAGCTGCTGCGGGACATCGGGTGTTTCTGTTCCTCTGCTCGATAAAACCAGTCACCAGGTTAGCACGAAGTAATCTATACGAGCCACAACTGACTAAACTAACGTACCGGATGCCCTTGCGCAGATCCACGACACCAGGCGTGGTGAGGCCGGATGCAACACTGGAGATGCCGTCCACAAGAGGAGTTTCCAAGCCAGTAGCATCAAGACCATCAGCGTCTTCATTACCTTCCACGGCGCCTTCTGTCTGCTCCTCTTCGCCTTCACCCTCCTCCTCTTCTTCTGCATTTTCAGAAACGGACACAAAAGTTAACTGACAAATCACGTACAAGACTGCAGCTAGGCTGTTCAGACCTTCTTGCTCCTCGAGTTCTCCCCATCTTTCTCGATTAAATCCCTCTCCCTGTAGTACATTAGACAGAAGTTGTTAGCTTGCCAGCAACATCCTACCACAATAATCCTTACCTGGTTCTCTGATTCAGGCGCTTTACCGAAGACGTCACCGTAAAGAGGCACGCCATTCTCATCCACAGGCGGTTTACCCCAGCCACCGGGGTGGTACCCGAAACTTGCGTCCTCTGGAATAGGTGCGTTCAGACCTGGAATCTTCAGGTTCGGATATGCTGGAGGCGGGCCATATCTTTGTACATTCAATAGCCATGGAGGAGGCACGCCTTCCACCATACCGAGTGCTGCCTTGAGTTCATCTGAGAGCTGACCCGGCACCTTGGACTTCAGTTTTACCTCAAATTCCTTTCCTTCGTAGTACCTGCAGGAGTAAAAACAAAGTCACACGAGGTCAATGCTGCCCAGCACAAGTAAATCTGAGCAGCAATTGCCATAAAGTCAACGTACACATCACCCAGCTGAGTGAGCTTGGGTTTGGTCTGAAAGCGGAAGAACGCGTCGTGCAGCACCTGGTAGTCGATATCCACACGCCCCATCTTGGGCTGCACGCGTTCTCTGGCTCGCTGCTTGTTTCTCTTCTTCTCATCGTCCTCTGCAACAGAATCTCTCACTTCTGCGATACCCGTCTGAGCAATAAACTCCGGTAATCGGAACGGCTGCTTCTCAAAACCACGCTTGCCCTGGAGATACTTTCGTTTATGACACCAATGACGCGGCACGGGCACCGTGTTGCGATACGATTTCAAATACACGAGCAGTCGTGGATCAGCTGACGTGACGTCGTGCGCCTCCACCACATCCGGATAGGACACCAGCTGCTTGAGCTCAGCCACGCTCAGTCGCTTGCTCTTCTTGCGAGCCTTCCTGGACAGAATTTGGTCTTCCTCCGCCTTCTCCTTCGCCAGATCGTCTTCTCCTTCGGCATCGTCCTTCTCCTTCTTATCGTCATCCTTGCCGTCCTAAAGATTCCATAAAACTTCATCAATAATCCGGGGGAAAAAACTAGGATAAATAGTCCAAGATCCTGCAATCTGGACGCACCACGTTGTCTGTGGCACCGCAAAGCTCCTCAGCGGACGAGAACCTGCCGAAAACACGCGTCATCTCCTCATAGGCTGGGTCGTCCTGCGGCAGCGCCAGTTCCTTGCTTAGATCGGCGCTCACGTACTCGACTTCCACATCTGGAGGGGGTGCAATTGCCGTCTCCTCCTCCGTCTTGGCGGTGTCGTTACTGGTGTTCGCGGGCTCTATCTTGACGCCATTGGCCTCCGCTTGCTTCTGCGCGCGCTTCTTGAGCCGCCGTCGCTGGTTCTTGGTTAGTCCGCTGCCCGCAGCCATTTCCCCCAGGTGTCCGCCGCTTTAGCTTCCAGCGTGTGCTTCCCCCCCAGTGCTTGAGACCTGTAACTATGCATGTAGTGATCCTTCTATACAGCATTAATGATGTTGATTGGATGAAAAGATGCGTCTTCTGAAATTATCAGCCTAGGTCAACATTGGAAACTCGATCGCTCCATGGAGGTCAAGGACGATTCTCTGGCCAAGGCCGTCTACTTCCTGTCCGCGACGGGTGCGAATCCCTAACCGGTTTGATGTATGAGTGCGAATTGCGAGCTGACACTTGTGCGCGTGACCGACAGAAAGCCGCAGCAAGCTTTACCGCCTACTTCAATATGGCTCCAAGTTCACGAAGTGGACTCTGATCCAGCTCTGGGACCTGGACACCAGCGATTCCACCTTGATCCACACAAAACCCAGCGAGAATGAATCGACGCAGAAACTACTGTCAAATGAACTGAAGAAGCAGGTCGCAGCGGACTGGAAGAGGAGGGCGGTCACGTCATTAGGCAGAGCGGAGCTGGTTTTTGGGGACGCTCGTCGGTTCTTCCGCTTCCTGCAGTTTTTGGAGATGGCAGATATATACCGCCATGTTCGAGAGCCCTTGCGCGCGGTGCGGGTACTACGAAGGCTGCGTATCGTATGCTTCTTCTTCTTCTACCTCACGGAGAACTACGTCGTGCTCTGCACGCGCGTATTAGGCGTATCGTCGCGTGAACCGCTTATGCGGAGATTGAGACGCGGCTGCAACGGATTCTGGCTGCTGAGCATCTTACTAGCGCTCCCGTTAGATCACATGATGCACCGCGGCACGATGCTCTCGACAGCGAAGAAGCTGCTGGAATTGCCGGTGGCATTCGTGGGATTGTCAGGGCTACGCGTGAGCGAGGGGCTCTTTAGCGCGCTCGGTTTAGCCTCCGCACAGATCGGCGTGTACAGTCGATGGGTAGACGTGATGACTAAGTTCCAAAAGCAGCACTTGATGCGGCTCGCTGCGACTCCTGATGTGATCTAGGGCACATCTCGCAATTTTACCACCTAGTTCATCAGTAACTGTGGTATTGTCAGCCTGGCAGGATGGAACTTTTCTCACCCCAACAACTTTTGTTCATGACTAAAATGAAATTATGTACAAAGAACCACCAACGAGACTTCACTTACATGTATTTCCAGCCCGATATAGCCGTCTCCATTTTCCAGGCATTGCCGTACTAGGACCGGAGGTAGAAGTTCCTAGGTCTCCAATGTGTAATGTTGATTTTGCGTAGGCAGCTGCCGTAGCCACTATTTCCATTTCATTTACAAAAGAAGTTGAGTGGCTCAACACACAACTACGCTAGTAGCGAGTGATTCGCCACAATAGGATACAGCATTGACTCTGCATTTCACTTCAAACGACAATAAACACATAATAGCGGCCTTGATATACGGAAAGACAACTGAAGCCGGCAATGTTTTTTTTTCCGTCTTCCACTTCTACATGGAGGAATTGAGTTGATGCATGCTCACCATTACGTCACATGCTCAACTTCCCAAATGGCTTCACTAACGGGCTGTTTGCACCAATCCCAAGCGTTTTATCTAACTCCTGATTTTTCCGCCATCTGCAGCCGATAGGGGCTAGGCCATTCATCATATAAATTTCAAGTCTAACTAGTACCTTATCAAACGCGCCCCCGTTGCACCAGCCTCTCTCCCCACAGACGAAGCTGCAGGCTGCCAAACACTCGCCCAAACGCGCCTATTTTGACGCGACGCCTGGCCTCCGCTGCTCGCAGGACGAGGACACACGCCACTGGTACGAACGCAGCAGTGTCTCCGCTATCCATCGGGGCCTCGCACGCGGCGAACGACCCGGAATTCGTTGCAGAACGCGCCGCTGCTCCTCTGCGCCTCTAGAAACTCTCTTCAAGTGCGCAAACGTCCGTAAGAGCAATCGGCATGAAGAAGTCTCCAGTGGCAGCCATGAGCAACATCCGTGAGGCGGTGCGGCGTAAGAGCGTGGGGCTGAGCTTCACAACCAACTTCAGCATCTTTAGCCGCGGCGCCAGCTCCACAGGCGAGGATGACCGCTCGGAGCACGAGGGTGACGACTATAACGACGACTCGGAGAGCAGCCGCTACAACCGCTCGCGGCAGGGCTCGGTGGCTGGTGAGGATGACCCAGACAGCAGCCCATCACCTGCAGTGAGCTCTCGTAGCTCGTACGTGGAGCCTCCAGAGCCGCCACTACCGCCTCCAGGGGGACTGCTCGAAGCAGCCACTAAGAATGTGCAGGGAAAAATGCAGACGCTCATGGAGACGTTCCATGAGGTGACAACGTCCCATGTAAGTGGCTGAGAAGATCTTTTTAAGATGGCTACATTTTTGAGTTCTTATGGATTGGTCTGATATGATTTGTAGGACGACGAAACGATCCAGTGCAGCGTCTTCCTGTCCAGAACGGCCTTGTTTTCCGACCGACTCGTGGTGTTTATCGGCGACAGCGACGGATCTCCAGCGGGCATTTGGAGCGCGCGACTGTGTGTGCGATCAGGGTCCGAGGGCGGCGGCATCTTCAAGGGCAGTTTGGGATCCATGCTGCCGTATATAATGAAGGCCAAAGAAGACAAACTCGGCATCGTCCTGTTTGACGACATCTTCAAAGACTCGATGCGGTCGGGAGAGATTGACGTAAGTGTGAACTTGTAGTTGAGATTGAAGGGAAGGATACTAATTATTTGACTATATTGCAGATGAGGAGTGCTGTGCAGCGTTTTATGACGGGCTGGCGCAATCACGTGTTGACCTCCAGAGCCACGCATGTGTTTATCGTGGCATACCGGGACGGTGGCAATCTATTGGTGGAAGCTTTACGCTCGAACATGAAGGAGATGCAGCGTCACATCAGTGGAGTCGCTTTCTTGCAGTCAACGCACCACATTTCGTCGGATGACACGTATACATTGCGGAAAATGATTGCTCAGTGGTGTCTCGCCTACATGTCATCACCGGAGGGCGTGCAGGCGTTGAAGCGCATGAAGCCAAGAGAAACCCCGTTGGGCTGTGTGGTACTGTCGGCGGGACGTGTGAACTCGGATGTGGACGTGCTGCAGACTGTCGTGTCCTCAGTGTACGCAAGCTTCAAGGCAAGATGGTCAGGTTTCCGCGTGAAGAACGTAAATAGTGGCATGGAGAAGGCTTGTTACTTGTGCAAAGGAGTCTTCAACATGCGTCGTTGGCGCAGACATTGTCGCACGTGTCAGAATCCATGCTGTGAGAAGTGCTCGACGGTAGAGAACACACGTCACGAAGGCCAGGTGCGTCTCTGTTTGACGTGCCGGGCGCTGCCTTCGCTTATCCACTGGTCGAGACCGCGTGCTGTTCGTACGGGTGAGAAGGAGAGCGTATTTAGTGGATCAGCCAAGCCCGGCAAGATGTCTGTGAATGACTTTGAACTTGTTACGGTCATTGGTCGCGGCGCCTGCGGTAAGGTGCTGTTGGTCCTGAAGAAGGATGGCGCAGACGCTGGCCACTTGTACGCCATGAAGGTACTGAAGAAGGAGTGGGTGATGAACAAGGATCTGGTCACACAGACGATGGCAGAGCGCCGTATCCTACAAGAGGCCGACCACCCGTACATCGTCCAGCTGAAGTATGCTTTTCAGAACCAGGACAAGCTGTACATGGTGATGGAGTATTACAGCGGTGGGTCACTTCGTCAGGTGCTGCGACGCCGTGGTCGCTTCAGCATCAAGCGCGCTCGGTTTTACCTGGCCGAGATCCTCCTCGCTATCGCGCACTTGCACGGGTCGAACATTCTGTACCGCGATTTGAAACTAGAGAACATCGTCATTACTGCGGACGGCAATGTGGCGTGCACGGACTTTGGCCTTTCGAAGGAGGAGATGGATGACAACGAAAGAACGAGCTCGTTTGTGGGCACTTGCGAGTACTTGGCGCCTGAGTTGATCATGAAAGATGGCTACGGCAAGGCAGTGGACTGGTGGGCGCTGGGTATCTTGGCGTACGAGATGATTCAGGGCGACTCGCCGTTCCGTCACAATGTGCCTACTATTCTGTTCGACAAGATTTTGAAGGAGGAGCCGGAGTTCAGCGATCGCTTCACCCCGGAAGCTCAGGATCTGATTATGAAGCTGCTCACGAAAGACCCGGAGAACCGTCTTGGCTGCGGCCCCGACGGCGTGGAGGAGATCAAGCAGCACCCGTTCTTCGCAGAGATCGACTGGGACAAACTGCTGCGCATGGAGATGGAAGTCCCGCGCCCTCCGCATCGCATGGAGGATGTGACTGATGAGAGCCACCTATCTCGCGCTATTGCTAAGATGCGTGAGGCGCGTGAAGAGATCATGCCGGACTCGCCGGTGTCGCTGCCTTCGTCCCCGTCCGAACAGAAGCACTTTGACCGCTTCTCGTACCAAGGACTGGGAGACTGGAAGCCGGAGATGGCAGACATGGAGTTTGACGAAGAAACTGGCGACTTCAAGCAAGGAACCATTCACGAAGACGAGGAGTTTGTTGAGGAGGACTACATTGAGGAATCGGGCGACGGTGACGGCGTGCCGCTGTCTCCTGGCTCGAAGGAGAACTCAATGACGTCCTCGAAGGCGTCTCCG
Source organism: Phytophthora idaei (assembly GCA_016880985.1). Lineage (NCBI taxonomy): Eukaryota > Oomycota > Peronosporomycetes > Peronosporales > Peronosporaceae > Phytophthora > Phytophthora idaei. The sequence goes on along the minus strand of QOKR01000199.1, from coordinate 30,056 downwards.
TCCAAGGCTAACAACTCGGATACTCCTCCGGCTTCGAGTTCGGCTGCGTCGGCGTCCCCGAGGAGTCCACAGAGTGTGGGAAGTCCCGGCAGTCCGCCACCTGCTCCTATGAGCCCTGGTAGTCCGGAAGGTTCCGCGCCGTGCACGCCGACAGAGCCACAGTCCCAGACCATTTAGGCAACCGCATTCAATGGTAGGCAGGGAGATACATACAGACTGTGTGTGGATGTAAATGCATGATGATGGTTGGGAAATCACATGAAGCTGCAGGAGCAGGGATGAAGGGTGCGAAGGGCAATGAGAGGCTGTGTGTGAGCTGGTAGTCTTGTGCTGCATTTTGGTTTAACGCGTTGAAGCTCAGAGGTCTAGGGCGAGCACGGGCTTTTGGCCAATCGAAGGTCCTATTAGATGATTGTGTGACGTACTTCGTTGCCAGAAAAGGGAAGGGCTCCAGTAATCATACACGGCGTTCTATCAAAGAAATATGAGTACTACTTCAGCTGATACAGATAAAAAATTACTTCGGCAGTTTATTACTGGTACTCATCTACCGTAGAAAAGGAGGCACAACGTGAGCATAATATCAGATCACGCAGATACGCAGACCGTAGACAGAGTAGCTACAACCACGACCTCACTGGCCCATATACTTCTTTGATTGCAAACAATTATATCATTTCATCTAGTAGTATTTCAAAACTCAAACACAACAAAAATTACTATAATGTTCTGTAGAATACTATCCACTCTGATTTGACAACCATGATTGGATCGTGCGGTTCTGCTTCGACCCCCCGTTCTCACTCTTCAATCCGAAGCGGAAGACCAAGTCCTCTAGTTTTAGCCATGTTCGCCAAGACCGTCCGCTCGATGGCCGCACCTGCGCGCCGCGGCTTCGCCACCAGCCAGAAGATCAAGGTGCACAAGCCCATCGTGGAGCTGGACGGCGATGAGATGACGCGCGTCATCTGGTCGCAGATCAAGGACAAGTGCATCCACCCGTACCTGGACCTGGACATCGAGTACTTCGACCTTGGCCTGCCGCACCGTGACGCCACCAACGACCAGGTGACGATCGACGCTGCCCACGCCATCCAGGAGCACCACGTGGGCATCAAGTGCGCGACCATCACTCCGGATGAGCAGCGCGTGGAGGAGTTTAAGCTCAAGAAGATGTGGCGTTCGCCCAACGGCACGATCCGTAACATCCTCAACGGTACGGTCTTCCGCGAGCCCATCGTCATCTCCAACGTGCCGCGTCTTGTGCCCGGCTGGAAGAAGCCCATTGTCGTGGGCCGTCACGCCTTCGGTGACCAGTACAAGAGCACGGACTTCATCGCCTCAGGCCCGGGCAAGTTCGAGGTCGTGTACACGCCCGCGGACGGCAGTGACAAGCAGACGTTCGAGGTGTATGACTTCAAGGGCCCCGGCGTGGGTCTGGCCATGTACAACACGGACGAGAGCATCTACGGCTTCGCCAAGTCGTGCCTGTCGTTCGCTCTGAGCAAGAACCAGGACCTGTTCCTGTCCACCAAGAACACCATTCTTAAGAAGTACGACGGCCGCTTCAAGGACATCTTCGAGGAGGTGTACCAGAGCGAGTTCAAGGCCAAGTACGACGCCGCCGGCATCTCGTACACGCACCGCCTTATCGACGACATGGTCGCCCAGGCTCTTAAGAGCGACGGCGGCTTCGTCTGGGCCTGCAAGAACTACGACGGTGACGTCCAGTCGGACATTGTCGCCCAGGGCTACGGCTCGCTTGGTCTGATGACCAGCGTGCTGGTTGCTCCTGATGGAAAGACGGTGGAGGCTGAGGCCGCTCACGGCACGGTCACTCGCCACTGGCGCCAGTACCAGCAGGGCAAGAAGACGAGCACCAACCCCATTGCCTCGATCTACGCCTGGACGCGTGGCCTTGCCCACCGTGGCAAGCTTGACGGCAACCAGGAGCTCATTGACTTCTCTCTGGGTCTGGAGAACGCCGTGATCAAGACGGTGGAGGCCGGCCACATGACCAAGGACCTGGCCATCTGCGTCCACGGCTCCAACGTGACCCCGGACCACTACCTGTACACGGAAGACTTCATGGACAAGGTCAAGGACACGTTCGACGCCACGCGCAACTAAAAAAACAGAAGAGTGAGGGGGGGAGTAAACTGACAAGCTGGGTTTTCTGTATACATATACACACAGTTAGCCGGCTAGCAGACGCGCACGTAGCATCTGCTTCTTTTTATCAACTTCTCAAATACAGTCAACGAACGACCAGAGGTGTGTATTACATGTAATCCGTTGCCATGGCATTCTACTACTACAGTACTACTACTATTAATACATGGAGTAGTAGTGTTCGACAGCTAAAAACTACTAGTACCAGGTTTAGAGGAGATCAAGACATGGCAGCGCCTCCATCGGCTCGCAAAGATGGCCCGATAGTTAAGGCAGAAAGCTCTCTTGCTGTGCTTAATATCTCTGGATTGCCAGCTCGTGTATCTCTGCTGCAGCGTGGTCAGAACAAAGAGCAGTACCAGAAAACCACGGTCAAAGCAGCGAAGCATGTTAGGATTCGTCGAAGTTTAATGCGTCGCGTAAGCTCCAGAGCTACCGCCTTTACAAGATCGACGAGGAATATGCTCGTAGCTGGGGATGATCAACTTGATGATCTACTAGAAGCGGTCTCCGAGTCGAATAATTCTTCCGAAAATCTTCTACGTAGTGAACAGGACGCACTGGTGCTTCAAGCTGTGCTTGGACTTTGGATGTGCCACCAGGAAGCGCGAGGGTTTCGTCGTTGGAAAGAGAGTACACTGACTCAAATAGACTTACAAGCACTCATCGACGCGGGTGTCGATGTGCACGAAGAAGCTCGTCAATTGCTACTTACAGCTGAGACTAAGAGACGATTGCTGGCTAACGAACGTCGAGTTCCTAACGACGATGATAAGTGGATGGCTGCTAACTTCTTTTACGCCGAGTTCGATTTACTACTTGCATGGGCTCGACACACGCAGCCTAAAACGTTCCGAGGGGTTGACGACAATACCATGCGTGAAGTTCTCCGATACTTGCGCTTCAGTCAGTACCAAGAAGGCGAAGCGATCTTCTTCCAAGGTGATAAAGGTGACGTGTTTTACCTTGTCCTCCAAGGCAGTGTCGGCATCTATGGCGCTAAACGTACTCAGCCAGACAAGCAGAAGCGCCGAGGTGATAGTGCCGCCAGTAAGCGTGGAAGCGTCAGGAATGCTCGTGAGAAACCCGATATGACTCTGATGGGTCCAAGGATGTTCACGTATCGTGCTGGCGAAAGTTTTGGCGAGACTGCGATGTTCACAAACGCCGCTGCACGTACAGCGACGGCAATCGCATTCGGTGCAACAAGTTCGGGTTCCGGTACAGGATCTGTCTGTGAGCTCTGCGAGTTATCGCGAGCTGTGTATTCACGCACGCTGAAAAAGTTCCACCAGCGTTCTTTCACGCAGGCTCAACGGGTAAATTTCGCTCAGCGAGTATTTCTCTTCCAAGACTGGCCAAGACCTCGAGTAGTGGAGGTAGCAGAGGTGCTGGAGCTTCGTCGAATCAGTTTTGGCGGTGTATTGCTCACTGGAGGAGTCTCACCACTCTCTCACTGCTTCTTCGTGCTCAGCGGAAGTGTGAAGCTCACCACTCAATTGGAAATCAATTCAATTCCTGATACTCCGTCGAAAAGTACTACTTCCCTGAAGAAGACACAACGCCGAGCTCAAGTCACAATCGAACTTCACACCGTTCGGGTTGGCGAAATTGTAGCACTGGAAGCTCTGCTTGAAGACGATGACTCTGCTCGGGTCACGTACACGGTCGTAGGAGGTTCAGCAGATGTCGAAGTGTACGCCCTGAAGCGTACAGATGGCCGAGCTTTCCTTGCAACTAGCACGATCAACATCACGCACCAAATTCAGTCTATTTGCGCGTCCGAACGTACCCATTGTGAACAACGCATCAACGTCGCACGAAAAGCTCTTAGAGCTCATGAAAATATTAACAAAAAGCATCGCCTAGAACTGGAAAACGAGGCCTTGGAGCTTGGACTATCGGAAAAACAGCAGCATCAACGACAAAAGCAACTTAATCAATCGAGCCTAAGCACGTCACGAGGCCCTATTGTTGGCCTTCAAAGACCGTTCTTGCCTCACCTAGATCCAAAGAAACTTGACGAGAACAAAGCAGCAGATATTACCGTTGTTGAACCCCGTGTCTTGAACCGATCGATCGAAATTGATACGTCGCTAGGAGACGTGGCGGTGCCGCCGAAAATGCTGTCAACTCTGGTGAAAAACTTCGTCGTTCGTGACTGGGACACACTTGCAGACGACTATGCCCAACGCCTCACTTTGAAGCTTCCAGTGCGCAATCCTCTCTCGCCACTTGTAAACCGAGTGCCTCCTCCCTTGACTTGCAGATCGGACGCAACGGGATCAACACAAATGCATACTGCTCGGCGAAGACAAGTGCCAGCGACGACCTCAGCGAGAATCCATGATGAACGACTGACACACGACTCATATATGCGTCAGCTCAGCATCAATTACGACGCCAAGATGCATTGGGATCCGGACAAGAAGAGTTTTGTGCTGCTGGCAGCGAATAAAGTCACGCAACCACAGCAGTCTCATGAATCAATTTCCGCTGATCCGTCCAGACAAAGTGAAGGAGATCAGGACACGAAGCTGCACTACCAACAACAAACAGCACAGATATCAGCAAGACAACTGTCAGATACGCAAACCTTCAAGCGTGACGAACGCTCTGTCCACTTCTTCTGAAAGAAAAATGTCGTCGGTTTTTCACTCAAAACAATGAGTTCTGGAAACCTTGAAGCCTCCACCGTCAGTACAGTACCTGTTAGATTCTCGACGCTCTCCAGCTGGTGATCAATACTGTTGCTTCATTATTCTGTGACCCCACTTACGCCAAATAACACGCATGACTCCTGGATGCTAACTTACTTCATCTCGGTATCGGGTGCAATAGGGGTGAATGGTGTAGACTTTAAAGATTTCGGGGCAATAGCGACTTGACCGGACCCTGATGAACTCGATGACCCCAACTGGGACGAGATACTGGAAAAAGCTGAACTAATTGGGAAGCAGTTGGTGCCCTGTGCAACACACATTGAAAGAAAGAAAAAAAATAGGTTAGAAACCAACCCCAGTATGCTCAGAATTAAGCTAGCCCCATTGCACATACCGGATTGCACGGGACATTAAGCGGATGCGTATGTACTGCTTGCATTCCGCTTGAGACTGCTGCTTGTGGGTCATGCTGGTTAAGGAGGTGCCCGGACGGGTTCATACGCGAGAGCTGCTGGTTGGGCTGCGTCATGGCAGCAGCCACAGATCCGAGGTGCGAGTACTGCAGACACGTCGCCAACTTGCTTACTTTTTGCTGCAGACGGTCACGGTCTCGACGCAACTCATCGCGCTCCCTCTTCAGACTCTTAATAGCAGACACAGCTTCCTGCAAGATCGCACTCTTGCGAACGCGATTCGAGAGTCCCAACAAGTCAACCAGTTCTTCAAACTGTGAAGCAAAAAAGATTTTCGTCAGCTGAATAATCCTAAAAACAATCTATAAAACAACGGTTGACATACCTTGACATTCACCTCTTGACGTCGCATCTTCTCACGCGATTTCTTCCGGTATCCTCGGTCATCTTCCAGAGTCGGTGAAGGTGCGCTAACAGTAGCTGTGCTGCCAATAACCGAACATCCGCTAGGGTCGCATGACACGGTCATGAAGTCAAATTCACTGGTAACCAGTAAGCAATCGCACACAAAAGACACCACTCCTCCACTCAAGCATGGGAAAAGAGAGTGTTTCGTACCGTTTAAATGCAGCGGCTGCTCCAAAACTGTTCATATCATCGTCGTCGCTGCTCAAAATGTTCTGACACTGCGGACTGGGCACCTTGGGAGCTGCAGGTTTGATACTTCCACCTAGTGAAGGCGCCGCTTTGGCTGCAGCCGAGATTGCGATGGGCAACGCCGCCGGTTTCCTATGCTGATCCAGACTGAAGTTTGCCAGTTCTATCGCATCCCTCGTCGCTCGGTTCATCATGGCCACATCCGGTTTGGCACTAGCAGGGGTCAGTCCAGTCTGGAAAAGATTGGCAAAATCCTTCCTGGGCGAACCAAAACCCAGTCCCACTCCGAGTCCGTTGCCATGCTTCAGCATCTCCGAGATACTGGCCAGCGGCGGTGACGTCAACTGCTGAGCACTTGAAACAGCAGCTCCAGTATTCTCGGAGCCATGAACCCCTGCTGTCTGCTTTGGGTTTTGCTGCTGCTCTTCATCTGTGTAGCCCAATGAAAATCCCTTCCAATTGTCATTAATGTCCGTCTGCAAGAAATACTCGCCCAGGTCCTCAATCTGCAACCCCGACATGTCCTCGTCAAAGTCCATCGTCAGATTCTCAAGACACGTAGGCAAATAAGAATCTAAAATTTAAGAATAAGACGCATTTAGAGAAGTTAGAACTATTAATTTATCAGCCACCCATTTTACTCCACACCAATTGCGCAGTACTAGGCAATTAAGAGCATGTCACAGCAATTAGTTGCCTTTACCTTGTTGCAAGTGGATGCTACGCCTCCGGAGCGCTGACTCACGGCACTCGCAATGTGAAGTGGCAGGTGTGCGCTGCTAGAGAAAAAGATGTGGCCGTCGGAATCCTTGCCCCTCGTGCGTGGACCAACGCGTCCGTGGCGTCGGCGGGTTCGGACTGTGGCATCATGAGGAGCACATGCGGTCACGGACAATGACATCCAGCCAATAGACGCGCCAGAAAAGCAGTTTTGGCCAATTGCCGACCAGAGGACGCGTGCCTCCAAAGGTGGAGAATAGCCGAGGCGAAGGTAGATGTGCGGAACACAACTTTTTGTACTCTGTAATTTTACAAGTGCGGGCATCGAGTTTAAAATAAAATTTGCTTGTTTGCGAGGACTTTTACGAGTCTAAAAACAGATTGTTTGAGCCAGGATATTAAATCTCAAAGATAGTACAGTAATCTTTCTCAATAAAGAACACGACAAAATTTATAACCTTCAACATATTATGCGGTCTACTTTGCAATCAATCGCTAGTCACATAAAATCGTTACCTGTAATGTCGCATTTACCAAGCAAATTTTATACGGGTCAGGTGTTCTTTATTGAGGCAGATTACTGTATTGCGCGTTCCACTCGAAATTTCCATGCAGCGTTCTTTGAATTGTCGCACAAATTTGCTTAACAACTTAGGTTGAGTAAAGTCATATTTAAGTGATTGTAGCCGGGCCATTTCGAAACAGGGATTTTGTATGTGAGTGATCCGCTCAATAGGGCCAGAATGGTAAATTTGGCCGGAATTCACAATAGAGTATTAAAGCATTAGTTAGCGTAAAAAAATGATACAGTATCTATCAATTAAACAGCAGGGATTTCCCGCCAGTGCATCTGCGACACAACCAGTAGATTACTCGACGCGAATTGTAAAACAAAAATGCAGGAAAACGACAAACGCAGCATGCCATCGATCGGCTTCGTTCTATTCCAATAGCACTAATCATTATTGCTTAGCAGCATTCCGCCACCTCTAACTTTGTTGAAAGGTGTTTTAGCGTCGCCCCGACGACTTACGGGCAAGAGCGTCACCGTTTGCAATCGGTCACGCTGGAAATGGTGCTATTCCTGCGCCATAACGGTGAGTAGTGGACAGCACAGACTGTCAATGAGGCCACTCGTTAATCATTAACACGATGCTGGTTTGGTCTACATTATGCTCTTATTTATTGTTTGCTCCTTGTAGATGCCATTATGGATGGCACAGCACTAGCTGCCCAATGCCATTATTTATGCTAAGTGAAGGCTCCCGATAATTATCAAATGCCATAATCGGGAGCCCTGCTTGAAATGCTCTTCATTTTGCGTCAGCTCTTCCATATAGGAGTTTGAAAACGGATTAAACTCATACATGTACAATGCTTGCGGCTACTGCCGTTCATCCGTAGCTCCGTAGCGTACGCCCACCCCAGTGTCCCTAGCTGCGTCGAATAAGTGCGATTAGAACTACCGAAGTCGGCCAGCTACTGATTTACACGTGCACTTCGTGCCTATTAATAAATAGCATGTGACTTCCATTATCTTCGCAAGATCAGACGCATTTTAACGCGGCCATTGCATGAGCAATTGATGCTAATAGTTGCTGAAAAAGCACCTCCACAGTGGTTTCCACCCCCAGGAACTTTTCAATCCGGTTTGGTGCAGGGGGTCACTGCATACTTTTTGGCGGTATTTCCTATACCGGTAATAATTGAGGATATTTCCGAAAAAATTTAGTTTTGCCAAACGTAAGCTTATTATACTTTTTTTTAGTAAAATTAAAATGTCAATCTCAAATCAATCAATAATTCTGATTCCCGCCAAAATCCCATTTTCGGTCATTCGTTCCCGCGACAATGCAGCAGGCACAGCGCAAGCGCCCGGCGGAGGTGGCAGTGGAGTTGCCTAAGCGCGTAAAGACCGAAGTTCAAGCGCGTCCGACGCTGACGGAGTTGTTGTCCCGAAAGGCAGCGACAGAGCCGCAGCTGTCGCTCTCGCAAACGTCGGAGGACTCGGACGTGCCTTTAGCGAGGCTCGCAGCGCAGCAGAAGGCCAAGCGAGCGGCGGAACTCAAGTCCAAGATGCTGCAGAAGCCACGACAGACGCAGCAGAAGCCGCCACGCTTGCAGCCCAAAGCTCACGGCAAGACGACGGAGCAGGGCGACGTGGTGTTCGAGCTGTCGAGTAAGCGGCGTGTGACAGTGCGCAAGTGGAAGGGTATGAAGTTCGTAGACATCCGCGAGTTCTACGACGACAAGGAGGAGGCCAAACCCGGCAAAAAAGGTCGGTAACGATTAATCTGTGTGCGTGCTATATGGCTACAAGACTGAGTGCTGTGGGGCTGTGGGGTGTTTTGGATAGGTATCTCACTGTCACTGGATCAATGGGAGAAGCTCTACAGCTTTTCGGATGCAATTACAGAAGCGATTGAGTTGGTGAAGGAGGACAAAGTGGGGATTGAGTCACTTGCTGGCGTACCGGGTTGCATTCTGAGACCGGATGGAGACGTTCGAGCCATTGCGTTGCCGGTGCGTTCAACGGCTTGTTAACTTTATTACAGCTCTTGCAGCTAAGACTATTTTTGTTTGGACGCAGCTGTCGAGTAAACGCCGTGTTACCGTTCGTTACTTCCGTAATGGGGTTTTGATCGATCTTCGTGAGTTCTACGAGCAGGACAACGTGTCGAAACCTGGCAAGAAGGGAATCTCGCTTTCCAAAGACCAGTGGGTCGCGCTTCGAGAAGTTGCGGACGAAATAACGGAAGCAGCGGAACGCCTATAAGCGACTCGTTTTTTGGTACTATTTGCGTAGACGTTTTTTTTCGTGGTCGTTGGTCTGCAACTTTTTTTTTAATGGAATTTAATCCGATGGCCATTGGCGTTTTTAAACGCTTTAAAAAGTGTAACTTAACAGCCTTGCTAATGTGGGACATAAGCTTAACAGATTATGTTGAACAGAGGTGACGCTCGTTTATATTGCTCTAGAGAACAACACGAAAAGATGCAAAGGCTGCCAGACGAGCGGAAACTGATTTTCAAGGCATACGCAACAAAGGCTGCGATACTACTAAAATATTTCAAACGGCCACACGCTGACGCTTGTGCGGACTTGTCGATGCTGTTCCCCGCACCTCCGAGTGTGGACGCTTTTCTGTGTCAGTGCTACTCGAAGCTTTTGATTCCGATGTGGTGCTTGCCGCTCGCGACTCTGACGTCGTCGGTGCCTTTGTTGGAGACGCGTCAAGGACGTCGTCAGACTTGGACAGATTTGAACGCGCATGGGAGTCATCATGGTTAACCTCTTTCTGTTCGCGCTTGGGTGATAGTGCTTTCTCCGGGGTAGACTTATCTGCCGTCTCATTCTCCTTAGCGGACTGTGAAACTTCAATGTTGTTGGACGCATCGTCTTGCTGGGAGTGCTCCTTCTCCGAAGGCTTTTCAACCTTGCACGCTACTTCATCGGATTGCTTGTCCCCGGACGGCTCACCGCCACTAACAGGAGAGCTTGGACGACCACCCGACGGCTTGTCAGGTGAATCAGCCTGCTTACTTTGAGTATAGTACTGGTCCTTCGATTGCTGAAGTTGCTGAGGGTGAACGCTTCCAGCACCGCCGTGACTGAAGTCCGATGGCACTAAGTTGAGACCGAGGACGCTGCTCTTGTTGTCGTGGAAGTCTCCTGCCATACCTCCACTGAGCATGGGGTGGTGTCCAAAGAGACCTGCATTCTGGGGACTGAAGTCGTGAAGGAGCATGCCGGCTGCAATAACGTTTAAATTCAACGTTAGTCAAGAATTTTTGACAAAACGAACGAGCTCATGTTAGTTACAAAACGTACTTGTTGGAGACGGGAGAATACCGGAGAGGTTGGGCGGGCTGGGCAAAGCAGCAAGCATGTGGTGGCCTGATAGTCCTCCAAGCATTCCCATCTGTAGAAAACACAGTGAGTTGATTGATTCAGGGAAACTAAGCGAGATACCGAAAACAACGTACCCCGTGTTGATACAGAGGAAGCGTCGGCGGGGTGTAACCAACGTGCTCCTTCTTGAGAAGCTGCTGGAAACCGCGGTGCACTCGCTTCTTCTGGGTCGGAGGTCGACTACGTGAGTTGAGCATGTACTGGTCGGGATCATTGGTGAGTCCGAGCGAAGCACCGTTCATGCCTCCGTGCATGCTCTGAAATGACTGCACCGCAGCTCCGTTCGGGGTCGATCCGTGACCCATGTTGAAGTTGGCCGAAGCTTCAGCATTGGCTCCAGCCGCTGCTGCCGCGGCTGCCTCTTTAGCCGCTTGTTGCAACTGTTTCTTCTTCTCTCCAAACATAATCTCGTACTGCCAAAGACAACAATATCAGCCACTATAATCCAATGTATCAAAAATGTACAGATCCTCACGTCATTGTTGTCCTTGGTCTCGTAGGGCTCGCCGTACTCGGTGTACTTGAGCAGGATCTGGTCCACACTGGTACTCGAGTACTGGTAGAGCTTCTCGTTCGAGTCGAACACGATGAGCGCGATCTCGCAGTCGCAGAGCTTGGACAGCTCCATGGCCTTCTTGAAGATGCCATTCTTGCGCTTGGCAAACGTCACTTGGCGATTGCGATCGTCCTCGATGCGCTTGATCTGGATCTTCTTGCGGCCCATTGTGATTTAGTTGCTGTTGTCATGGAGAGAGTTAGGAGAGGATACTTGGAGCCTTAGAGGCATCATCACGCCGTTGACGCACCTGGTGGAAATAGCGCTGTCGAATATAGCCGATATTTATATCTGGGCAAAAGCAGGAGTGCCGGAAATACCGGGCTGCTGTCGAGCTTGGTAGTGCCGGAGCTATTTTTATAGTGTGGCCTTCGCTGCCCGCCGAACTACGAGTCCTGTTTGGGACAGGGGTTATTTTTATCCGTTTTTTTTCTCTTGCTCGAAGGGCTGCCGTTGCAATCGGTGGAAAGACCAAGCCAGGCCGTTGCGAAACCTGTCTAGCGCCTATCAAAGCAAAAGACAACGGCAATTATGCACGCGATCTAGGATTTTTATCTTTAAACTGGCGACCGTTACTCAAGTGCCGGCGAATGCGGCCGGAAAGCTCGAAAGGGCGCACCTGCATCGTGTCTTGCTTTTTTGTATGCTGGAAGATCGCCTCCGTTGCCGACCGGTGGTTTCCGCTAAAAATACACATAAATGGGTGGCGATGGCTGGCGAAGGCGAGCAGAGCACGAGTGCTATCAGCCCTTCTAGTGTCGAAACTGCTGCTTCATCAACGGGACTCGGGCCAGTCACCGGCAGCACGCATGAGTGCTCGATCCCGCTTCTGACTGGCTGGTACAAGGTATTAATAATGATGGCACTGCTGTCAATACATCGTGGATCAGTTGATCGTCAGCATGAAAATGGATTGTTTTCGTAACTGCAGGTCTCTTTCATCATCTTGACACCCTGTCAAATTGTCCCCGGTGGCGAGCAAACTGGGCCATTATTGAGAATGCCGGCAATAGTGATAGACTTGGAGTTTGCACGGCGCGCTAATACGACGCCTTCAACGCAGTGTCCAGATACGGTATTTTCAGATCCCAACTTTTGTCATTCACGAATCGCAAACATTATCACAGGCACAACTATTGTTAAGTTACCATAGAATAACAATACAACATTCTTTGACCAATTAGATTATTTCTTCGTGATAAGTGGTAAATGCGCATCAAGTTCTTCTTCAGTGTAACCGGCGTCTTTGAGTTGCTTTCTTGATAGCAGCAGCCGTGTTGTATTGTCGATTTCTACTGATCGTCGTTTAGCATTGATAAGCCCCAGCTCTGCCTTAGCCTGGGCTTCCTCGCGGGCCTCTCGCTTCATTTCAAACTCAAGCCTCTTCTCTTCCAGCTCTAGCAGTTTTGTGTCGGCGTCGTCACGAGCTTGTTGGCTGGGTTCTTGGAGATCCGTAAGACTCCATAACGTGTGCTTTTGATGCTTTTTGCTACTGGTGATCTCAGCAATTCTTAATGGTCGCTTTTTATTTCTTTGATCGCCACCTTCATCCAAGTTGTCTGTTGTTTGGCAGGGTTCCGATGGAGGGCTACGGCCCATCACATGTGAGAGCTTGTAGTAACAGGGGCACAGCTGAAAGATTGCTGAGCGAATCGAAATATCATCAGTTGCCCCTTGCCCTGCGTTAGCCATCCAGTCCGTAGCTCGACGGTACTGTTTTTCGAGATACCGGATCTTGTCGCGCACGTCCGCTGACTTCCTGTGGTTGATGCCGGCGTCTTTCAACTTGCCTATGATTATTCCACAAAGCACTTCCTTTGTCGAGCCGGACGAGCCATCATCTCCCTTCCACCTAGCGTAGTTGCCATCAGTTGTCAGCCAGTCCAATAAGACCTTCATTGAGCTCGGTCCGCCGTCTGCGCCGTCGCGATCCCACAAGATCTTCATTTTCTTCGCGTGGCTTGTGCTCATCATAAACTAACAAAAGAAATTCAAAAGCATTTCAACCAATAGGCTGCATTTGAATTTAGCGCAACATTCACGCGACATTTGAGCACGCGCAACATACGTCTGATTCTGACGCGTCAGTTCAAAAGCCACCGAAGACATGGCGGCCAGCGTGCGCAACACCGCCATCAAGCGCATCCAGGGCGTACGTGCATCTCCACTCGCCCAAACCCCCTTTAAAAACACAAAGCTCACTCTCTTCTGTAGGATGTGCGCGAGATGATGACCAATCCAAGCGACCAGTACGCAGCGGCGCCGCTCGAGGTGCGTAGCCATCAAATTCCAAGAAGCAACATTAGCAGACTTCACTCTAACACTCTGTTCTCTACTTCACGCCCAGACCAACATGTTCGATTGGCACTTCACACTACGTGGACCACGCGACACGGAGTTCGAGGGCGGCATCTACCACGGCCGCATCATCCTGCCGTCCGACTACCCGTTCAAACCGCCCAACATCATGCTGCTCACGGTACGTAAGTCTACTAAACTTCGATGTTAGTGACACCAAGTGTTGACATTTTGATACTATACTTCTATAGCCCAATGGCCGCTTCGAAGTGAAGAAGAAAATCTGCTTAAGTATCTCGGCGTACCACCCGGAGGAGTGGCAGCCTGCGTGGGGCGTCCGACTGATTCTGGAGGCGCTGATCAGCTTCATGCCCACTAAGGGCGAGGGCGCCATTGGCGCGTTGGACTTTCCTGCTGAAGAGCGCAGGAGGCTGGCCAAGCTGGTACGTGAGGATGAACCTCGGTGGTTTTGATGTTGTTAATCTTTGTGACTGCGTTTAGAGTGTCGACTACAAGTGTGAGACTTGTGGGCGAGTGGCGGACTTACTGCCGGAATTGGAATCGGAGAATGAAGAGAAAGAAGTGGAGAAGAAACCCTCCAAGTATGCGGAACAGATTGCTCAGCTACACATGCACAGCTTGGAGACTGCGCCACCAGCCAATGCGAACAAGGAGACTGAAACCGTCTCCGCTGAGGTTAGTGAAAACAGTAAACAGGAGACTAGCGCTGCTGCAGGAGCACAAACAGCTCAAGGAGAGGATTCGGTTAAAAGTAAACCTGCGAAGACAGAGGAGGCTGCAACAACAGAAGTCTCCGAGTCTACTGCTTCTACTCAAAGTATCGGTGCAGCCACAATAGTAGCACCTGCCGAGGAGCCAGCAGCAGCAGAAGCTGCACCGGGAGTGATCGATCATCATCAGAACGTGGACACGCCAATTGCTGCTCATAATGTTGCCCAAGTGCGCGAGTCCGACAGCGTGGACACCTTCCTGCACTATTTGACTATTGCTATCGTCGTGGCGTTGTTTGCGCTCATCTACAAGAAGCTGCTGCAGATGCATGGAATACTGCAATGAGCTCCTGGAAGCAGTTCACTGTGGGTATCATCAGAAAAAAGTGCTCAGCTTGGTTTTCGAGGACGTAAGTAGTCATTTGCATTGTCACAAACACCTTTCGTCTATGCTCCATCTATTGTTTGTGCTCTCCCAGAATCTCTTGCATAATGCTGTTTGCAAGCTCCGGGTGAACACGGCCGCCACATCGCTTCATCACCTGACCGATAAAGAACCCGAAGAGCTGAGTCTTTCCATTCCAGTACGCATCGAGGTTCTTCTTCGCTTTCTGCAATTCCATCAAAGCCAAACACAACATTAGCCTCAAGTATATCGGGTCATCAAACTAGTTGGCAGCGTACCGGGTCATCGAGAACGGCTCGGCAGAGTGCACGGATCTCTTCGGGGTCCTGAATCTGCTTCCAGCCTTTTTCCTCCACAATCTGCAGCGGCGTCTTCTTCGCCTCGTTCTCGTAGAACATCAGCTCTAGTACATCCTTGGCAATTTTACCGGAGATGGTGCCGTTCTGAATGAGATCAATCAATGCGCCAAGCTCCGTAGTAGCGACGGGAGAGCTGGCAATGTCGCCGTTGACTGCCTTCAAGTGTCCGAACAAATCATTCAGCACCCAGTTCACAACCACCTTGGAAGGCCGAGAGTTCTGAGCTGCAATCGTCTCGAAGTAGTGCGCAGCACCAGGCTCGTTCACCAGCACCGAACTTTCGTAAGATGTGAGGTCGAACTGAGAACATAGGCGATCGTTCAGCGCTTCAGGGAGTTCTGGCATGCTCTCACTAATCTCTTGGATCAGATTCTCCGAGAAAACAAGAGGAGGCAGGTCAGGCTCTGGGAAGAAGCGATAGTCCTTAGCTTCCTCCTTTGAGCGCATGCGTTTCTAGTAATGGCACAAGAACAGCGTAAGGTTAGTTCTCGCTGTTGACGAGTGATAGGCACATCGGACTTACCGTTTCTCCAGTGACAGCATCGAACGAGCGCGTCTCGCGGTGCACCTCTCCGTCTTCCTGCTCAATCAGCGCGATTTGTCTCCTGGCTTCGTATTCCGCTGCTCGCATCATGTTGCGGATACTGTTCATGTTCTTCACCTCCACTCTCTCGCCGAACGGAGCTGCAGTGCTGGACGTCAGTGCATGGTGGAGGGTCTCCACATCAGCTTCCTCTCCAAGGTTCGTCGGTCGCACACTCACGTTCAAATCGCAACGCATCGAGCCTTCCTCCATATTTCCATCGCACACGTCCAAATGACGCAGCAAATGCTGCAGCTGACGCATGACTTGGCCCGCTTCAACGGGACTGCGAAGATCCGGCTCCATCACAATTTCCAATAACGCCGTGCCGGCACGATTCAGGTCCACTACCGTATTGTTCTCCTCCAAATCGTGGTTGCTCTTGCCTGTATGAACACAATAAATGAGCTCTCAACCAGCACCTTTAGAAACCCTCGCAACGTACCAGAGTCTTGCTCGATCTGAATCCGCGCAATCCGTACACTCCTCGAGATCACATCCTACAAAGCCAAAAAACACAAAGTTAATCAACCTCCACGAGTTCACACCTTTGTATATCTTTCTCTCACCTGCTGCTTCTTGGCCTGCCTGGCCTTCCACTCCTTCAGTGCCTCGTTCTTCTCCTTCCTGGACTTGTACTTAGACGCGTCGAACGTGGCGTCATCGTTTTGAGCGCCTTCATGCTCGCTCACCACGGCCGATTCCGGCAGCTCGAAGTGCAACGCGCCTCCTGACGCTACTGGCGCCCGCTGTTGTGTCAATTGGTAGCCCAACGGCAGGTCGCAGTAGAAATAGTGTTTACGCTCGAATAGGCTGCGCGGATGCACCGTAGCGTCCACTGCCAGACCCGTACGAATAGCCTGGTGTACGCATTCGCGGTTAATGACCGGCAGTGTGCCTGGCAGCGCCGCATCGAAGAAGCTCACGTTGCGATTGGGCCGCGCAGACGCCAGTGTGGCGGCTGCGGAGCCGCTCATGAGCTTGGAGCGGCTCAACACCTGTGCATGCACCTCTAGGCCAATGCATACCTCCCAGAGCTTGCCGCTCGGACCACGCAGCAGCTGCAGCAACGGCTGACGCGCACCATTAGCCGCCACCTGAACCATGGTGATGATGCTTGAAAATGTGAGCCGCTCGTTTTTATAATTGGATTATGAAGGACTAAATTGGAAAGGTCTATTCACAAAATTTATGACAGATGTCCATGGAGTTTTTTTACAGATGAGATTCTAGATAGAGGCTGGAATCCAGTCTGGAAGGGAGAGAGATCATTGAGGTCGGAGAGGATGGCGTTAGTAGCTGCTTCTGGGTCTTCGAAAACCATCAGGTGCGACGTTTTAGGCAGCGACGCGTGGTATGTGTACATGTTCGGGTGTACTGCCACGAAGCTGTCGAACACACTGCGGTCGAACAGCTTCGTTCGGTCACCACTGTGGAGCGTGACTGGGCAACGAGGCGCAGCAAGTTCGATTTCAGTCGGAACCAGTCGAGACCCAGCGTAGACGGACGCTTCGATGACCGGGTCGCATGAAAGCACTGCAGCCTGTTGCTCCTCGTCGAACACCACTGCACCCTCGATCCAGCTCGCAAGCATTTCGCGGTCCCAAGTCGAAAAGTTATTCCAGTTCTCGAAATGCGCGATAGCGGCTTCCATAGAAGGCCTGTTTGCACCAAATACATAGTAAATAGCAACGTTATATTTCATTCCACGAACCCCACAGCTCAGTCCACTCAACACACGTACCATTTCTTTTCACGAGCCAATGTGAGCGACACTAGGAAGTCGGCTTTCTTGTCGAATTCTGCGTCGACCTCTCCATAAATCGGCTCAAACAGAATTAGCCCGTCAAAGGTGCCTGGGTGCTTCGCTTCCGTGGCCCAGAGTGCAGCAGCCCCCATCGAGTGGCCAATGCCGATTAACAGACGACTCTCTGTCCCAGTCGAGTGCAGCTTCTGCACTTGCGCCCACGCTGCGTCCGCACTGATCTCCGGCCACTTGTTCGTCGGGTGACTTACACGCGGCGCGCTGGGGTCGTCGTTTTTGTAGTACACTTGACCCAGCACGGAATTGTCGCGATTCACTCCATGGTACGGCTGGTCGTACGTCACATACTGATCCACTGCGTCTTGCAGCAGCGGCGAAAGCTTCAGACGGCGGATAACGGGATCCCACACCTGCTTGCAGAAGCCCGTGGCATGCGCGAACAACAGCGTCGCTGCAGGTTTGGCCATCGTTCACGGTGTAATTGGCAACTGAGACTTTGTGAAAGGCAAATTGACAGTGAATCACGTCAAACTGCCAAAGAGAGAGGCCGCGGACATCGTTTTTTTGGGGGGAGGAGGTGAATGTGTTAAAGACTGGACCAACGGAGGCGAGCGCGCGTAGCCGTAGCAAACCCGCGCGGGGTGCCTGCGAAGCAGGGCCGCGCGGTATTTGTGAAGGCGGGCCCAGCGCCGAGCTTTCCAGCGAGCCGAGCCTTGCACTCTCCAGGTGAGAGAATCTTTTTTTTTACAGGAGCGCAGGGACTGCCTTTGCGAAGCGCTAGCGTAGCAAAGCTCATGATGGAGATGACATCCGTCCTCCTCCCCGTTTTCCCATCGCATGATAAATAGACCCCATACAAAACGTAAGTTAAATCATGCTTTCGACTAGTAAAAACTATGTACGCAGTCTCTGCCAACAGCCAAATTATGGCATTGTGACGTGTTGATTACGAACCAAAAAATGGTCCCGATTACGAACACGTGAATCAAAACGCTACAGCCTGGCAACGGCGGGGAAGCAATCCAAGGCTTCAAGGTCAGTAACAATTGCTTTCGCACAACCTTCCGGGTCTTCCAACACCATTAGGTGCGACTTGCCCACCATGGGAGCATGCATCTTGAAAATGTTGGGATGGTGAGAAGCAATGCCCTCAAAGATCTCTTGGCGGTACATCCTCGTGGAGCTGCCGCTGTGAAATGTGGTTGGGCACTTGGTCTTAGCTTGCTCTTCTTCCGAAAGCCACAGTCTACCACCACAATAGATCGACGCTTCAACGGTCGGGTGACACGCCAACGCGACAGCACCGTCATCCGTTTCGTCGGGAACGATGGCGCCTTGCATCCAACACGCCAGACTCTCGCGGTCCCACGACAAGAAGCTCTTCCAGTTCTCGAAGAAGGAAATCGCTGCTTCTCTCGACGGCCTTCACAAAATATCGTTAATTGCCATTGTCAACATTTGCTCAAAATTGCCTCAGGATGCTTACCATTTCCACTCGCGTTTTAACGTGACTTCTGCCACGAAATTGTATGGGCGATTCGGACCCGTCGGTGTCGGTGGCCCATAGATCGGCTCAAACAGCACGAGCCCCTTGAACATCCCGGGACTGCTGATCTCCGCCTTCCAGAGCGCCGCTGCTCCCATTGAGTGGCCGATTCCAATCACCGGTCGACCGGCAGAACCATATTGCTGGGCCTTCTGCAGCAGAGCAGCGGAGGCCAACGCGATCGCATTGTTGGCGGGGTGCGTCACGTGGGGGCCCTTTTCATCTACTTGAGCGACGACGCTGTTGTCCCGATTGGATCCGTGGAAAGGGAGGTCCACGTTCACAAAATCCACGCCAACTGTGTGTTGCAACAGAGCGGACTGCTGCATGCGGCGGATGATCGGAGCCCAGATCTCCTTGCAGAACCCTGCACCGTGCGCGAACAACAGCACGGGGGACGCCCCCATAGCCAACGCAAATAGTCGGCGGTTGAGAAGAAATTTACTGACACGTGAGGCCAATTTTTTCTCGAAATTGAACATGTGAAAATCAAATCATGGATTACGCCGAGTAACTTAGTCGGCGTAATCGGACCAAGTCAAACCACGTCTGATTCAGACTTGTTGAACTTGCAGGCTTTAGCGCAGTAGGAAAGACTTGATGGTTGGAAGAAAGGAAAAGAAGAAGTGAGATTGACGAAGTGAGTGGAGCAGCAAGCTAGTCTTGCTGCTTTTAAGTTTCGTATGAGGTAGCCAAAAACTAAACAGGAGTGTGGCAACCAGTCATTGTTTGATTTGGATATAAAATGATAGTCACATGAACCATGTCTCTTTACTATAAGATCTTAGAGTACACGGTGTTCTGTGACGAGCCCTGACCTCAACAAGACTGTTACCGGGGGTTTCTTTGCTTTGATGTCGTAGATGACTCACGCCATATCGTGGTGACAGCAAAGCCCTGCAATGGCGAGGGATGAACGGCATTTAGGGTCTCGCTGCCTGCACGACAGCTCCATTGGCAATGTCGACGGCCCCGATTCTGCTTTTCGTCCATGGCACCAATTTCTGCAAGGAAATCTGGAGACCGATTGAGCGCCACCTCAAAGCGTCACCGGTGTTTCAACACGTTATTCACTTTGTGAGCATTGACCTGCCGTATCACGGTTCCAAGCGCGACGACAGCGTCCCCGCTGTGATCAATGAAGTGACACCTTCTGTGAAGCATCCAGCGAGTAAGTTCGTGACTTTGAACACGGAGGCCGTACATCGTGTGGTGCAGCAACTCCACGAAAGATTTGGTGGGCGGCCAATTGTGGGAATCGGTCACTCAATGTGAGCCGCAGCGCTCTGGAATGCCGAGGCGAAGCATCCAGGAATGTTTGGGGGTCTGGTGTTGTTCGAGCCCTTCGTGGAGGAGCCCGGGACTCGCGACCCCAAGATCCAACGGTATATTTTCAATCTTGCACTTAAAAGGCAACACCGATGGGAAACTCGCCAAGCCGCTGTGAGCTACTTCGAGAACGTGAAAGGGTTCGCAACATGGAACCGCGAAAGCCTCGCGTGTTGGCTTGACGGTGCAATCGTCCAAGAGAAACCTGGATCTGAAGCTGTCGTGCTGGCCTGCCATCCGACCATCGAAGTAGCGATCTACTGTGGGGAGCGGCTTTGGCTGTCAGATAGCGAGATGTCAAGTGTTGCGTGCCCAGTCAAAATCCACAGCAGTGGCGACTCGTGGTTGTTTGATCCTGTTTTCTTTGGCAATCTGGAAACGAAGTGGCCTCGAATCTACAAGAATCATCCGCCGATGAAAAATACCACACACAACCTTATCATGGAGAGGCCAAAGGAATGCACGGACGCGATCCATGCTGATCTCAAGGAGTTTGACTGCTTCAAGTCAGTGCGTTCGAAGCTGTAGGTAGGAGCGAACACGAAAACAAAATCGAGGCAGATTATGGCCCAAGATGTTGGTAATGAAGCCAACTGAGTATTGCATGCAGCAACTTATTTTACATAAAGTGAGAGTTTTTTTGTCGGGCACGGGGCCTTTGTGAAGAGATCGACGAATCAGTTCAACTTGGAGTCCAAGTTGGACTCCGCTTCAGCGGTGAATCCGCTTGAGATAGATGCATGGAACATAACTTGCTAAGCGTTGATGCCATAAACGACTCACGCCATCTCTTGGTGACCAACCCAGTTGCAGTGTTTGACAGGGCTCGCGATTGGGCACTACGTAAGACATCGTTAGGCCGGTTATGGGTGAGGCCCGGGCAATTGATGTTATATTTTGTTTTTCATACCCAGTTGCACATGGAGGAAACAATTATCGCTATATGAATAATACGAACTGAGTCACCAGTTCACCCCATATTTTGCATTCATTTTCAGAAAGAGTATCACATACTGTAATTCTGGGGTTTTGTGCATAGCTCGACGAAATATCGACACCGACTTGGAAGAGAAAAAGAACACGAAAAAAATCTTATCGCATTCGATGGAGTAGTAATAAAGTACAAGTATATTGTGCCTTCAACGTTTGCGGATCCGATTGCGAGCCCTGGTGCTTGAGGATTGGGATTAGAGGCTGTGGTGACATTTACGAATTTACTCCAGCCGACGACAACCAAGGAAATGAAGTCAACAACGACAACCCCGACTCTGCTTTTCGTCCACGGCACCAACTTTTGCAAGGAAATTTGGAGACCGATCGAGCGTCATCTCAAAACGTTGCCGCTTTTGGAACTTCTACCCCAAGTCCATTTTGTGAGTATTGATCTCGCCTACCGTGGATCCAACCGCGACGAGAGTATGCCTGTTGTTGTCGATAAAGAGACTGGAATGGCGAAACATCCGGTCAATAACCTCGTCACTTTGAGCACCGACATCATTCTTCGTGAAGTGCAACGACTTCGTGCCAAGTTTGGTGAGCGGCCCATTGTGGGGATCGGTCATTCAGCAGGTGCGTCAGCACTCTGGAATACCGAAGTGCAAACCCCGGCACTTTTAGCGGGTTGGTGCTTTTCGAGCCGTACGTCCACAAACCCGGACCTCGTGACCCCAAGTTCGAGTGCTACATTTTCAACATTGCCATCAAGCGGAAGTATCGATGGGAGACTCGTGAAGCTGCAGAGACGTACTTTAAAAACGTGAAAGACTCTAAAACTTGGGATCGAGAAAGTCTCGCGTGCTGGCTCGAGGGGGCCATTGTTTCGGAAAAGAAAGGATCGCAAGCCGAAGTGCTGGCGTGTCATCCGACTATCGAAGCAGCGGCTTATTCTGGAGAACGACTCTGGTTGTGTGACGAGGAGTTATCGAGTCTCTCGTGTTTGGTCGCTTTTCACAGCAGCGATGCCACGTGGCTATTTGACTATGATCACTACGCACGACTCGAGCTGAAGTGGCCACAGATCTACACGAACTACTCACTGATGATAAACACAATGCACAACCTCATCATGGAGAAACCCAAGGCTTGCGCGGAAGCTATCCATGCAGATATCAAAAGGTTGGATTGCTTCAGCTCAGTCTTTGCAAAGCTGTAGCAAAATCTATATACTCGGAACTAACATGAAATCTATTGATCAGAGCTAGTTTAAGCTGTTCATTTTTAAAAATACCTCGTAATGAACAAGCTACATGCATCGATTTGGAAGACCACGCATAATGCAATTCTCTCCGCTCTTCGACGTGACGAGGCTTTTCTGATTAATAAGGTTTACGTCACTTGAGGATTTGCACTTTAGCTAGGATTCCTAACAGGAAGCAACGGGAACGAATGGTGACACCAACGAAAGCACCGATACTGTTGCTTGTACACGGCCCCAGCTTCAGTCTGGAAGCCAATCGAGCACCAGCTCAAGAAGTCGCCGCTGTTGCAACGTGTACAATTTGCAAGCGCCATTTCATGGGACAAAGAGAGACAACAGTGTTCGTGCAGTGGTTGACGAAGCATCAGCGCTAGCGTCGACCACACGGCTGGGAACTGGCTGGTCCGAAATACTGCTGAGATTTACAACAGGATATCGATTCTGGTTTCGAGCGATGGCCAATTATTGGAGTCGGTCGCTCTGTTGGAGCTGCTACCCTTTGGAACATTGAGGCCTAGAACCCAGGAACGTTTGACGGACTTGTTCTTTTCGAGCCGATTATCGAGAAACCCGGAACTCGTGATCAAAAGGCCCAACGATTCATGTTCAACACCTGCGCTGAACCGGGAGTATCGCTGGCGAGTCATTTAATAGAGCAATTCGGTATCGGATTTCTTGATTTGATCCTCTAACATCTTTGACATGCTGTTTGTAAGCTTAGGCCGAATTTTATGATAATGTTCGCTGCTGTGAAAATTTCATGGGGTTTACGTCCTGGGATCGTGGAGGCTCAAGGGTTGGATTATAGGAGCCATTGTTTCGGAACAAGATGGATCCGAAGCTGTAGTACTGACATGCCACCCAACGATCTTGGCATCCATTTACTGTCCAGACTGGTTGTCATATCCGATCATGAGCTGGCGACAACTCCTTGTCCAGTATTGCAATCTCGTAGCATGATGCAATTGAGTATTTGTATTTTGGATCATCATGCAATTGAGTATTTCTTTGTTGATCGTATCGCAGTTAGACATTTTACTTGCAATACTTTTCCGGCGGATAGACAAATTTATTTTTTTCCACTCACTGTTGTTAAACTAAAGGTTGAAAAGAAATTGCATACCAGTTGTCATTCGTAGTATACAAGTAGCTGTATACAAGTAGCTGTGCAGTGTTTCCATGACACTTCAATAAGCCCAACCTAAGGCAAGCCGTCTTTTGACGTCGCTGTGTATGGCTCCAGTTCCGCAAGATCCTGAACAATCTTCTCGGTTGCTAACGCTGGGTTCTCCAACACCAACACGTGCGAGTTTCCCTCCATAGGCTCTCGCATCGTGTAGATAGACGGCAGCTTGCTCTGCAGCGCCTCGAATCGCTCGCGGAACCACATTTTAGAGCGAGATCCCCAGTGGAAAGTGATGGGACATTTCGGCTGCTGCAGCTCGTGCTCCGTCAACCACAACGGCGGTTGGCAGTACAAGAACGCCTCGATGTTCGGGTGGCAAGCCAAGGTGACAGTACCGTCATCAGCCTCAACTAGACCGCCTTGCAGGTATCCAGTGAGAGCCTCGCGGTCCCATTTGGCGAAATTCCTCAAGTTGTGGAAATGTTCTTCAGCTGCAGCACGAGAGGGCCACGACTTCCCACGTTGAAGTGTCAGACCGACCATAAAGTCGATCATATAGTCGGTCTCCGGCGAGTTCTGGGCGAGCACGGGCTCGAACAGAATGAGGCCGTCAAAGGTTCCCGGATGCGCAACTTCCGTGGCCCAGAGCCCCGCTGAGCCCATCGAATGACCGATACCAATGAGTTTGTGTTGCTTTTTACCCTCCGGGTCTTCGTTCTTGGTCTTCTCCTTCCAATGCGTCACTTGCTCCTGCACAGCGCCGGCCACCCACCCGACGAGATCGTGCGTCTCATTCCGCACTCGAGGAGCTCTCGGGTTGCTCAGATCCACCTCGAACGACTGCACGGCCGTCGGGTCGTGCTTGTCGCCATGATACGGGAAGTCGAACGTGATGATCTCCGTCGGAACACTCCGCACAACCTGCGACTCCTTCAGTCGACGGATGATCGAATCCCATGTCTCCTTGCAGAACCCTCCACCATGAGCGAACAACAGCGTCACCTTCGTGGACATGACGGTATGTTCTTAATGAGAATCGGACAGTGACTCCCGACCAGGGAAGTGTATGCAACTGTATGCTGAGATTTCTCCACTTGTCATGCGTCTCTAATGGTTGACGTCACCATGGACGTTGAAGCTGGTTGCGGTTGTTCAACGGGGTACCGTATCCTCATTTATCAATCCGCAAAGATGCCAGTGACGCTGTTGTTTGTACACGGTGGTGGGTTTTGCAAAAACTGCTGGGATCCTATCGTGCGTCGGCTGAAGACGACGCCGTTGCTCACCGGCGCTGAGTTTGTCACGTTCGACTTCACTTGGCACGGCGAGAGCTACGACCACTCGGTGGCTGCTCAGGTGGATCGCAGCAACCCACAGAAGCCCCGCGTGGATCATCCAGCCAGAGATCTCACGACGTGGGCGCCGCAGCAAGTGTGGAACCAGGTGCAGAAGATTCGAGCGGGTCAACGTGCTCGAGGTCAAAGTGACAGGACGCCGTTGATTGGCGTCGGCCATTCCATGGGCGCGATGGCACTCTGGAAGACGGAGCTCACCCACCCGGGCACCTTTGCCGGTCTCAGTCTGTTTGAGCCAGGCTACGGGATCCGAAGACCGGAGAACGACTTTACTGTGGACTTCCTCGTGACGCTGGCACTGCAACGCGAAGCTAAATGGTACAGTCTTCAGCTTTAAGCATTTATTATAACTAAGTGTCCGTGTCTGTTGTTGCTAGGCCGAGTCGAACTGCTGCAGAGGATCATTTCTACAACTTGAAGAACTTTGCTCGTTGGGATCGTGAGGCGCTCGCTGGGTATCTCCACGGCGGCCTTATCGACCGAGAGGACGGCTCTGTTATCTTGGCTTGTCATCCGTTGATCGAAGCCTCGC
Source organism: Phytophthora idaei (assembly GCA_016880985.1). Lineage (NCBI taxonomy): Eukaryota > Oomycota > Peronosporomycetes > Peronosporales > Peronosporaceae > Phytophthora > Phytophthora idaei. The sequence goes on along the minus strand of QOKR01000199.1, from coordinate 4,735 downwards.
TCTACTGCCACACGCCGCTGCATCTCAATGATGAGCTGCAGCAACGTCCTCGCTGTCGCGTCACTTTCCATGGAGGAGGCAGATCCAAAATCCACAACGGCAAAGCTTTTGGAGAGATGGCAACGAAGTATCCAGACATCTACCGAACCAGACCACTGATGCCAGGACTCTCCCATGCTCTGGTGATGGAGGATCCTGCTCAATGTGCAAACGCAGTAGTGAAGGATCTGGAGGAGATCATCCCAACTTCACGCATATAAGAACATGTATGATGCGAGCATAAGAAAGTCAAAATGTGTCAAACATGTACGTGTAGTATGTTCCTTACAAGCGGCTCGGTGTCTTCTTACAGAATGGAGTAATCTTCATGAGGTCGTTCAAAATCTTGGTTGTAGCTGTCTGGGGGTCCTCGAGTACCAACAAATGCGTGCAGTTTTTCATAGGCTCGCCAATCGAGTAGATGTCGGGGTACAGCTTCATCGCGTGCTCAAAATATGGCGTGAAGAACAGGTTCGAGCGCTCACCTCCATAGAAGCGAACGCTGCACTTCGGTCGCTTGAGTTCGTGGTCTGAAAAGCGAAGAATCTCGTGGCAATACAACGACGCTTCAATACGCGGATGACACGCCAACACCGTCTTCCCCGTAGCTTCATCGACCAGAGCTCCTTGCAGATACGCCGCCAACGATTCACGATCCCAAGAGTTGAAGTTCTTAAGGGCTTCAAAGTACTGCACAGCTTCCTGTCTCGACGACCACGACGCCTTCCACTGCAGCGTAGTAGCCACCAAGAAGCTCGCGATCTTGTCCGTCATCGCTGGATCCTTTTCACCATACACCGGTTCAAATAGAATAAGGCCGTCAAAAGTGCCAGGGTCTTGCACTTCCGTGTTCCAAAGAGCTCCAGCCCCCATCGAGTGGCCAATGCCAATGAGCGCAGGTCTCTCCCCTTCTGTATCATACTTCTCCTCCAGTAATTGCACCTGACGCTGCACCTCTGCCGTCGTCCACGGCACCAGATCCTGCGCTGGATGACTCACCCTCGGACTTGTAGGATTGCCAACATTTAGCGCTGGTGTCACCGATTCGTCACGTTTCGCTCCGTGATATAGAAAGTCAAAGACCACACCACTTGCTGCACTAGGGGCGAGTTCTTCAGTCGACGGATAAAGGGGTCCCAGATCTGCTTACAGAAGCCACCGCCATGGGCGAAGAGCAGCGTAGCTCCTGGCATCAACGAATATTTGGAAATGCTGACGTGAAATACTTCGACGTTTAATTTTTTTTAACGTTACCAGTATATTAGGCCAAGTTGGTAGGACAGGACCTAGAGCTTAGAAGTCTGTGTGTATGGAGCCAGTTGCTCCAGCTCTTGGACAATGTTAGCAGCTGTGAGCGCCGGGTTCTCCATGACGACCAAGTGTTTCAGATCCGGCATCGCTTCGCGCACTTTGTAGATGCTTGGGAACTTTTTCTCAATTGCTTTGAGGTTCTTCTCGAAGCACATTTGCGAGCGAGTGCCCCAGTGCAAGTAGATTCGACACTTGGGGCGCTGCAGCTCGACGTCGGAGAAATGAAGCGGCTTCATGGAGTAGAGCGAGGCTTCTAGACGCGGATCGCACGATAAGGCGACAGACCCATCAGGTTGGTCCAAAATTGCGCCGCTCAGATGCGCTGTCAATACTTCGCGGTCCCATGAAGCGAACGTCTCGGACGTTGTGAAGTATTCTTCAGCTGCAGCACGCGACGGCCTGGTTCGTAGCAGGTTAAGCTTAGTATTTTATCCTCTCATCTTGATCATTTTTTAAACTCACCAGCACGACGGACGTCGAAGCGCCGACGCCACGAGGTACGAGCACATGGCTTTAGTTCTCGACGTCTTGGTGTCCATCGCAGGCTCGAAGAGTATTAGCGCGTCGAACGTGCCCGGGTGAGCGACTTCCATAGCCCAGAGCGCCCCAGAGCCCATGGAGAAGCCGACGCCAATGAGGAACTCTGTCGACTTCTTTCGCAGCTTTTCCACCTGCTCGGGTATTGCCGTCAAGTACCAGTTTTTGACGTCGTCACATCCTGCCCCCGTGACTCTCGGAGCTTTGGCGTTGGTCGTATCGACCTTCAAAGTCTCCGCTAACTGTTTGTCACTTCGACTCCCGTGGTAGGGAAAGTCAAAGGTTACGAACTTCGTTTCCACGCGCTGAACGACGAGGGATTCTTTCAGTCGACGAAGTACCGGCGTCCACATGTCCTTCGAGAACCCGCAGCCATGAGCGAACACCAGCGTCACCAGAGGACGCTCCCCCATCGTGGCAACCAAATAGTGTGAAGACCATTTTGTGGATATCGAAATGTAATAACCGATATATCTTTGCCGTTACGTTTAACTTGGCTTTTACTTAGATAGATGGAGCTGAAACTAAATATAATGAACCTGTATAATTTAGTATAACTCTTCTCGTACAAATTAAAGCACATTACAACAACAGATCGTGGACGCATGGCTGTTAAGACCGTGCTTATCACCGGTAGCAACCACGGCATCGGCTTCGCGTTCGCCAAGCACTACAAGACGGAGGGCTGGAAGGTCATCGGCTGCGCTCCATGATGAGGATCAGGTAGTTGTCGTCTTCGAAAGACTGCTCCAGCTTGGCGATGTGCGGGTGATCAACGCGTCGCAACACTTCCACCTCGCGGCGTAACTGAGCGGCCACCTCCATTCTCTTGCGGGCAGACGGGGCCAGCTTCCTCTTCTCAATGATCTTGCAGGCGAAGCGTCGACCGTCGGTCCTGCGCATGCATTTGTAGCATGTGGAGGTAGTTCCTTTGCCGGCCACGCACTCGAGGACGTATTCGTCCGGCAGGAGGGCACGGAATCCCGCGGCCGAGGTACGGCCCGTCGGGCTGGGGCGGCGTACAGGGCTGACAGCGTGCGAGGGCGAGTCAGCCACGAACGAACTCTCGGACATGGTGGCGGCCTCGGACGATGCTTTCATTTCCTCCACGAGAGTCACCAATTCACCTTTTCTGCTGCGTAGATTGATGTAATCCTCAGCATCTGGATGTGGAATTTCAGACTGAAGAGTCAAAAGATCGATAAACGTTCAAGTTGCAGTTTTCAAATGTCAATTTGAGATGGATTGATCGCTAAGAGGTAAGCAATACCCCATGGAGGTGATGAAGAAACACAGAATCTCAAACTTAGCAAGCCGTGGCCGTGGTGGTGGAGGCAGTGATGAAGATATCCACCTTGAAGCGCGGCGGTAGAGAGCACAGCAGCTTTACACGAAGGCACAGTCCGATCAGCGTCGCCATACTATCACAAGTCAAATAATAAATATCAGCAAACAACAATGATGAATCTAGTTATATTGGCTGGTGACCTGCAGTGCGGAATGGTGGGCGTGAGGTAGATTTTAACGCGCGAGTTGGCGTTATCCACGTGGGCGCTCTCGAGTGACATGACCTTGAGTTGCTCCAGCGTCAGCGGGTGCTCGGGGTCGTTGATGTGCCGAAGGATTTCTGTCAACATTTACATTTTTGTTTAACACTGCTCGGCTACCACGTAAGATGTTGCTTGTCTGACAGACGCACCGAAGATCTCATCGGCCTCGAACGGGTCGGCGACGTCCTCGTCGATCACCGAGGTTGCATCGGCATTTCGCAGCCGATTTGCTTATCGACGTTCGTTTCTAGCTTATCCGGAATTTTGTTCAGATATTCCTTACTCCAACTCCAGAAACTACATTGGATCATACGAGGTTTACGTATCAATAAAACCGAATTGGCACCACCCGATTCCGGAGACGAAAACGGTGACACTACAGGTCGCCAGGTAAACCTGTGCTGCCTCCAGGTTGCCTGTGTTGCATGCTTCGAAGATAGGTTCTTATCAACGCTACCAGCTAGCATTCCGAAATCTCTACGATGTCCTTGCACTCCTCATCCTCGCAATCTTCGCTGGTCTCCTACCAAGGTTGGAAAATTCCATCCACGTTGGAAGGCAGACTGTACTTGCTCAATCGAACCCGGATCAAGATGCGCCCCTGTTGGGAAACGCTTCGTTATGTGGCGGCGTCAGAAGTCGTTCGGGACAGGAAGGGTAATCATTCTCTGACAGTCAAGGCAGCAATCAACATCTACTGCCTGTAGTGTGGTTGAGAAATCTACAATGAAGATGGGTGACCCAATATCGCCTAAGAAATCAGGCGGGCTACGCGCACATCACGGAGATGCACCAGGATATACTAAGCCAGCGTACCGAGAAGAAGACCATCGAGACACCCAAGCTGAAAAGGGTTGCGGATCTTGGACGAAGAGAAGGGAGGGGAGAGTTACCACTCGGAGCTTGAACGGAGCGAGGACACTTGACCACTTGAGTGGAAGATGGAAGATTCGAAAGTGATTGATTGATCGGAGCTTACACTGTCTTCACTACCTAGTCTGCATCCAACCACCAACACTCTGTACTCGTCCAATCATCCTACTCGTCTAATCATCGGTGGCGTAAACAACGTACCGTAATCATCGCGGGATCGTATTGGACCGGTTCGGGTTAACAGGTTAATGGGTACAACTGCTACACAGTACCAAAACCAGCAACCCTCAATACAAGCCTAAAGAAAAGAGCCAGAAGAGTTTGTTCGACACCTTCCAAGCGGAGCGAGCTGCTAATGAGAAGAAGAAGAGCAAAACATCATCAGACAACATCTATGATCCCTCAATCGCAACAAGTACGTCCCC
>QOKR01000198.1:0-65332 GCA_016880985.1 Phytophthora idaei | reverse complement strand
TATGTTCATTCTCAAGCATTCCCCTCACGTATTTGCCCATCTCACTATCATTGCTCGTAATCCTCATCAAGAGCTCTATGAGTATCTCCGTGATAAGTTGGATGGATTCATCACTTTTGCGGATCCCGATACTCCACCAAGTGTTGATCAAGTGCGTCATACCCCCAATCAGTTCTAACAAACCCGAGCTCATTATTATAGATGACTACAGCAACGATAAGCTACTTCAGAAGAATCTGTTCTCTCATTACATGACAAGAGGTCGACATTTCAAGCTATCAACCATCTTCTTGAGCCACAGCTACTTCGCAGCAGATAAAATGATTAGGTTGAATTCGGAGTATGTAGCGATTCTAAAGGCTAATTCGAAGCATGATTTGCAGATGATTGTCAAGGACTTCAATATCAAAGGAGTTGATGAACGATTGGCTGCCTATTACTACAACAAAGCTACTGAACGTAAGGGGCAAATGCTATCCATTGACTCGGTAAAGGGACAGATCCGCTACAACTTCGACAGACCAATAGTGATTGATAACTAAATCAAATTTATCGATCAGAAATATGGCTAGAATCATATACTATTACAATGGCAAGCTTTCCGAAACTTGACAGTACTAATCTCGTTCAAGATGGAACGAATTCAACTTGGAAGTATTCGTTTCCTGGTTCGGCTGCTGACTTCCGCGACGTAGTTTGCGCTATTCAATCGATTACGATGTACAACAGTGAGTACAATATTGATTCCTTCCAGTTCCAAAACACTACATTCAAAGTCGAAGCTCCTACTGCTGTTACTACTTCTACCATAAGCATCAGTCTTCAAGACGGTATTTACTCTTATGATGATATTAACCGAAGCATCCAGACTGCTCTCGTCAATGCTGGGGCCTATTTGATCAATCCATCCGGGGAAAATGTATTCTATCTAAAAGTAAGCGAGAACAGCGTTTATTATGCGTGTCAGGTTGATTTCTCACCAACCCCACCAACTTTGCCGACGACCGGTGGTACTTGGACAAGACCTGCTACAGGTCTATACTCCACTGGAGGTACTGGATTACCAACTACTACTCGTGTTCCACGTCTAATCATCGATAATGCTGAATTTGGAAAGATATTAGGATTGACTGCGGGTACTTACCCATCCGCTTCTGCTACCGTGGCCAGCGCTCAGCTATCGAACATCATTCCACAGATTCACCCCACCAGTTCATACATCGTTCGTTGTGATTTGATCAAAAACGAGTACGTTGCATCTGGTGATATTGTCAGTGCATTTGATAGAGGTGACGCTGAAATCGGTAAATTAATCTCATACAAACCGAGTCAGTATGCATGGATGAATTGCCACAATGGCTCGAGATCAACGATCACAGTCAGTATCTTCAACCAAACGACAAAAAGGTAATTTTCCGTGATACATCAGTATCGATCATGCTCCTACTGAGACCAAAAAAATAAGTGCTTTAGCCGTAGCGATATTTTTTTATGAGGATGGCAATTATAAACGAAATGAACCTGCTTGCATAGGCTTCTTACCCTTCTTCCGCATAGCCCGGAGCTTTGCCATATGATCCTTTGCTTCTTGCGAACCCTTGTTGAATTTTCTCCCGTTCTTAGCTACACCAATACCATAGCGACGACGGACTTCACCACGGAGGGACTTGATGAGATGTTCGTGTTCTGGTTTGGTAACTTTGCTCAGGAGGTACTTCTCTCCAGCATCAACTACATCTGTTAGAATTCCCTTGCGTTTCGAATATAAAAGAGCTGATTTAGCAGCCTTCTTAACATCAGCTACTGAGACACGGCCTCCTTCCTTTTCCTCATCACTATCAGTGTCATAAACACCGATACCAGTCATGGAACGAATAGCAGCTCGCGCTGGAATAGCACCCTGAGGAGCTCCGAGAGCGGTTGCGAGGGCTGGTACTGCCATGTCTGCAGCACGAGACAGTAGTCCTGAATTCTTAGCGAACTTAAACGCAGATTTGATACCACCCCAGATCTTAGACCAAATCGATCCGCCTTGGGCTCGTTTATACCCCTTCTTGACTTCGTGTCTGGTGATGTCAAGCCGAACACCGCGACCTGCCTTGCGAGCCTTAATAGCTTTCTCATAAGAAGCTGGATGAAGATGAATAACAGAGCCACTACCCTTGAGCTGGTTATCTGTAAGACTTAGCTTACCAGTCTTGAAAGCTTTGGTCAGCTTTGGAGCTGGTACGTCGCTTGAAATAGTTAGTTCGCGATACATCATTGCTATATAGCTTGAAACATATTTATCCAAGAATAGTCAAATTCAGATCCTTAAATCGATTTAATAGATTCATCTTATTTTTTTGTTTGCAATATAACCAAAGCATACACCATATTCCACAGTAATCACCATACGTTGGAATTGCTTGGGATTGTATTTCCCAATTCCGTACTTTGTTGGGGCTGCCTCACCCATTGAATCAAAGTACTCACCATCATGAACACACGTCCAGTGTCCTACATCGAGATTCGGTGGTCTAAGTAGAATCAAATATGTACCTTTCTTCGAGAGTGGCTTTGTTATCTCACTCGACTCAAATATATCATTCAGATGCACATTCAATCGTTCTGCGAGTTCAATGAGATCATGGTCGCTGGTAATGGGCTTGATGAGGTGAGACATAATAATTAATTTGCGCAAAGTATATTAGGATCCATATAAAATCAACGATGAGTGAAACTCAACTATCCGACCAGTATTTGTACCAGAGCTCGCTGAAGAGCGACCCGGAGATCAAGGTATCCTCCAGCAAGCGTACGCCTTCCGTTATTGACCTGAACCAGGGTTCGTACCAGAATGGTGTTATCACGATCGATGCTACGGCTCAGCGTAACGGTTCTGAGGGTTTTGCTTCGCTCCGTGATGCATACATCATGCTTCCATACAAGGTCTCGATGAAGAATGGTGGTTCTGCTCAAACTGCTGCTGCCAATCGCCTCTGTACTACTCTAAAGTGTGGCAACTGGAATGTTATTGACTCGATGTCGTTTGAACTCAATGGCAAGACCATTGTCTCTATGGCCGACTACAAGTTTTTCTGGAACAATGTTCGTGCTCAGACTGGATACAGCCCTCAGTATGTTGAAAAGCATGGAGCTGAGTCTTTCCTCTTCCCTGATGCTGCTCAATCAGTACTTTACAACGCCGCTGCTACTACAGTTGGTGATGCATACTCTAACAACACCGCATTCACGAACTCGCTCGGAGTACAGGCTCAAGGTGGAGCTACTATCCCTAATGATGGTTTTGTTCGCCGTCTTCTGTCGAACCCTCCTACCTCAGGTACTGATTTCTCTACCAGTTGGCCTCCGGTTGGTGGTGCTTCTGCTTCTACTACCATTTCCAACCAAACAGCTCGTGGTGCATTCGTAGCTGGCGCTGCTACTGCTAATGTAATCATGGGTACTTGGAACTACTTGTTCAAGGTGAAGCTGACTGATCTCCACCCGATCTTCCGCGAGCTTGACCTCATGGCTAATCCTCAGATTCGTCTTCATTTCCGTGTGAATCAGGGTACTTCTGTCGTTGCCGTTGATGCTTCTAAGAATATGTCGCTAACTTCTACTACCCTTGCGAGTGGTAATACTTGCCCAGTAATGATCGCAAGTGCTGCTACTGGTAATCCTATGGCGGGTGTTCTTGCTGCTTCTGCTGGCTTCAGTATTTCATGGGGTGCGGTAGTCAATGCTCTTGAGCCCACTATTGATGGTACTTACATGCCTTTCACCACGGGTCGTCTCTACGTACCTTTCGTTCATCTCGAAAACCCTCAGGCTACCATTTCCAAGCCCGTCAAGAAGGTTCGCTACAATGACTGCTATGCTCAGTGGTTTTACCAGCGAGCCGGTATCGGTAAGCAATCGACACAGTTCAGCGCTGCTTTCGACCTACAACTGTCGGCGAGTGTTAAGAACGCTAAGTATGTAGTAGTACTTCCTTTCGCTGAGCAGACAAGCAGCTTTGGTACCGCAGCGGTACAGGAGTTCCAAAGCCCCTTCGATTCGGCTCCTTGGACGCTACAGCCTGGCTCGTCGATTCGCAACTTCAATGTCCGCATCGGTTCGTCGCAGGTATTTGATATCAGTCATGATTATGACTTTCACCACTTCACTAACGAGATCGCGAAGATTGGAGCTATTAACGGTGATCTGACTCCTGAACTTGTTAATGGTCTGCTTGATTACCAGACGTGGTCGCTATCTAACCGCATGCTTATCGCTGATGTTAGTCGTTTGACTGAGAAGGATATTCCCCAGTCGATTCAGATCCAGGGTACTAACGCGGGTTGCCAAGGTGTGAATTTGCTCATTTCGGTAATTAGCGAACGAGAACTATCCTGCGACAGACTAACCGGGGAGGTTCTAGAGTTCTCTACAGCGTAAGAAAAAATAGTATTCAGTCTTATCGATAAAAACATATATTTTTTATCTCTTAGTTAAATTCCTTGAGTAGCTTGGGGTACTTCTTAATTACAAACTGACTCTTGCGAAGCCAATCGATGTAGTTAGTGTCCATGCTACTGATCTGTTTGAGCGTCTTTCCCTTGTATTTACCCCAGCTCATCAAGTATGAGTTATCATTATTGAGAAACTTCGTACGTAGAAATGTTTTAATATCATCACTGATGTTGAGGCTGGGTTGGTTGTGCATCCATCGACAATAGCCAGGGTCGGAAGCATATACCTCCTCAATGGGCTTGTTCTTGTATTTTCCAAAAGTGAGTTCGAACGACATGTTATTAGTGGTGTGTGTATATATACATAACCACTAAAATTTATGAGAAAAAAAATAAATTAAAGGGATGTAAAAAACTGTCGGCGTAATGTTCTATTGCATTTACCAATGTATAGTTTGAATGCTGTCGGTCGAGCGGTTCTAAAACTACCTCACGATTCAAAAGATGTCTCTTTCGCTCTCAGGTGGTCGAGAGGTTGCGTCGTCAAAATAGCACCTGGCCCGAAAGAACGTTCCAAGATTGTTCTCGGTGGTAAATTACGGTAAGTAAAAAAACTGCCGGCGTAATGTTCCAGTATATACTACTCACCGTTGGGTGGTAAACGGCGAGACGTGCTGCGGCATTGTCGCGTCTACCAGCATTGCGATCGGAGCGGATATCACGATTGACTGTGGTAGCGGTAAGATGCTGTTCGGGGTAAGGTGTTGATATATGTACTTAATATTGGATGGGCGTGCGGTCAAATTAGCTCATCTGGTATGATACAGCTTCACAGGAGGTGCGAATGCAGATCTCGGCTATGCCGCGGATATCTCCCCTGGAGTACTGTGGCTTCGACTGCATTTGCATTTAAGCTGCCGGGACGTTGCACTAACAATAATATATATATATATGATTTTTACTTACTTCGTGTAGAGATAAATGTTACATTCATATGAAAATAAGATTTCAGTCTGAACGCTCGCGGCTTCGTATGCAGGAACGGCCGAGTAAACATGTGTGTTAGTGCTCTGAAAACGTGGAAGCAGCAAGGTTCAAGGATGTTCTCAGGATGTCGTGACCATGGTTCGCTTCCAGCGGAAGCGCCACCGAGCTAAAAGAACGCCACTAGGGTGTGGAGAGTCCCTGATGGCAATTGCATAGGTCACGTACGGCTACGGTGTCATGAGAGACCGAATCGGATGGCAGGATCGTGCTGAAAATGTAGAAGTGGTAGCAATGCCTTAGATACGTGTCCAGCTTCAATATCATCCTTGGAGTACGATACTAAATGGATGAGTTGATCTATAGGATGGCAGCTGCAACAATTTGTGCCGGGTGCAACTACTGTAGGTGGGTTATGACTGTCCTGCTAACGTTATTTGCATTAGATTGTGGAAGGCGTTTCACTCGTTGATGTCGCCCGTTGTCTTTTTACCGCCGCGTGCTACGTTTACGCCGATGCTGAACATCGATGGGAAGGTGGCGTAAGGGCAGCAGGACGTTTTTGCAGGTAATAAAGTATGTATCGGAAATACAAGACCAGGTTAACTATTGTGTAAGAGTTAAAAATCATAGTTGCAGGGCCGTCTGTAGAGAGACTTTGCCATCTCACTTCTGCATTTGCAGCGCGCGAGAAAAGTAGCGCCTGTTCAGACCCCCCCCCCCCTTCTCAAGCGCAAGGGCGAGCGTGACGTAGGGGGGGCGCAAGGTAAGAGCTCGGTTTAGCGCTCAACGACAGCGATGAGCAGAAAATTGGTGACGGAGCGAATCTGCCTCGGACGAGGAGCGTTGGAGGGCCTCGCACGAAAGCCTTGGCGGATAGTGCTGGTGCTCGGACGATAACAGCACTTTGAAGGAAATGCGTACGATCAGCGGAATGCAAATAAGGCCGAGATCGAGAGTAGATTTACTTTAATTTAGGTATGCAGCTGTGTTGGTAGGAATGCTCCATTTACACTGCTAATTAATGATCACATTCGTGTTCGGGGAAGATGGTCCTATGGGACAAAAATCAATTCAGCTGAGGCATGAAAGTACATGGTGACGTCGGTACGCATTTGAGCAGGGTTGCGTAATAATGCCTTTAAAGCTTAACGCGAATCATTACAGACGATACATGTTGTGATGTTTTTGCGCCACACTGTAAGATCTGTAAAATACAAATAAAACGGTTATTTGCGTTGCGCGTACTTGTGCCGCATCATTCCCTCCAGATCAGCGCACATGCGCCCTGGTAGTGCATTGCTGGATGTTTGGTATACTACGTAGATTTAGGCAGAATATAAAGGTAATAAGCGTTTACTTTCGGCAAGTAATGAAATACACCACATCGTCGTCGAGCGGTGACGACGTCCTTCTCCACTTCATGTATTAGGGAAGTGTTAGAGAATTTGTGGGCCCTGTAGATTATTGCTGTTTCAGAAATAGATATTAGAAATAGATATTTGTTAGGCATTAGGTATTTCTCTATATATTTTTCGGTGGTTTGGTATCGTTTGGTATCATAATAATTGCGACGTCAATTTGCATCCCCCTTTGCAGACATTCTTTGCACACGTTGCAATCACAGTACTGGAGTCCGGATGGGCTCGTTACACCAGAACAAAAACAGCTCAAGAATGACCATAGACTCCGTAGCCTGTGGTCGGCAATGCTCTGGTCCGTGCATGTGCATGACCCGGTGGTGTACGGCCCGTGCCTCGGTCACCAAGGACTGTGTGACGACTAATAACTTAAAAATATCCTTCGACGTCTGCTAGAAGTGCCGACCTAAATATTAAAAAAAAAAACGTTTTTCGGCGTGTTTTTTTTTATCGCTACGTATTCGTCTGATCAAACGCCAGGATGTCTTTGAATAACAAAAAAGAGAAATTGTAGTGGATCTCTCCTCGTAATGTGCTTCGTGGGGAAAAACTACCTGGTTTTCGTGATTAGAGGCTAATCCTGACAAACGCGCTCCAAGAACGACAATCGTGTGTGGGTGGTTCGGGTGGGCAGGAGTAATGGCGTCACAGCTAGGCTTTCAAGCACGGCCAAGCGAAACGGCACGCGTTGCTCTGAAAACGTGGAAGGTGTAGTGTTTGAAATGCATTTTGTCGTTAATCTCATGTTGCTACTTCAACGTCAAGTTGATGTTGAAGTAGCAAGTAAAAAAATAGAGTGAACTAGCGAAGATCACTTTTCTATCGCGTCATTAACAGGATTCGGGCTGTCGTAGGAGAGTGTATGTAGATGGCGAAGCCACGTGAGAGTTCCCGGGCCGCGAAGGCTGCTAAACGACTGCTTAAGAGGCTGGAAAGGCAAGATGTAGCCCTTCCTAACAAGAAGAGGTGCACAAAGTCTACTCCCGCCGAGGCTGGCGAGAAAATTGACACAGCTTGGCGACTAGAGAGACAAACAAACGACAAACAGACGCCATGAAAAGAAACGCTGCGGCGCAAGCCCTGCCTTACAAGGTAAAGAAGCGCCGGGCGACGGTGAAGACGACATGCGAAGCCACGGATGTCCTGAATAGAGATACGGAAGGTATGCTATTTTACGTTAAGATCTAAAACTGTACGAGTTAACAAGATATCGTTGGTGTAGCATTCTACGCGGCGACCGACGCAACCTTTTTGCGCATTTGCGGGAGCTGCGGAGAACAGACGAAGTCGGATCAGGCAGTACTGCGAAAGTATGCTCCAGAAGCTGATCTGTTTGCTCCTCTTTGCAATTGCGAAGGAGTGCGAAGTAATACCAGAGGCGGTCGTGAATGGCGACAGCGTAGGCGAAACCAGTGTTTGGCTCTACCATCGCTGCGAAAAATCGTTAAAGCAAAAACAAGTGCCGAAACTCAACAGGACAAGCGGTATGCGAATTCAAAGTGTCCCGCGTGAGCTTGATATGCTCAATAAAATGGTGGCCGTCTCATCGGACTAGGCATCTCTTTCACGACTTGTATTAATCTACACGTCGACGGCCAACCGTTTACGCGGGGAAACTCGATCTATCACTGGAATAACGCTGTGGACACGGTGCTAGAGCTGCCTCGCCCTTTAAGCAGATGTGGAATTATTTTTCTCAAGACGCAACATCGCAAGTCTAATAAAGTGTTTCGAGTCCGACCAAATCTATTACGGCAGGCGCTACCCTGGCTTATCGAGAACAATCCTCTCTACAAAAAAGTCAGTATTTCAGAGGCCAACTTGGTTGCACTTCGACAGTTCGATGTTGACGATGAACTGCCGTCGATCGAACTCTCAGACGAAGTAGCCCTCGAGCTTCAGGTTCAGGAAAACCAGATAAATCTCCAAAATGGCAGAGGAGCTCCTCGTGGCGACGAGCAAAATGTCAGAGCCAGCTCCTCGGCTCAGCCGATCCCCGGCATGCTTGCTTGAATACTTGCGATAATATTTCGCCTATACAATGTACGCATGAAAACACAGCACGCGATGCTGATGCAGAATGCACAGATACCCACGAAATGAAACGAGGACACAACCGATGTATTAGATGGGCTGATTGAAACGCTCGAACTCGAGCGAGCGGATAGTGGCAGACAGAGCGAGTTAGAAAAAAATTATCCAAGCTGCAAATTTAGCAGTCAATACCCTGTCCACGAGTTGCATCCACATACCGAGCCTATTGACGAATACCAGACTAAATTATTAATGCAATAATATTTTCCTACTCTTTTTCCGAATGGTGAAGGAGATTAAAAGATGAACAGAGAACGGAGGAATATCATTTAGCAGAGTATTGTGCCCATTTAATGAAGTGGCATGATCGCCGGTTTGTTATCCACGGCAATTTCAAATTCTTCTGTCTAAACCTCGTTCAACGACGTCAAATTGACGGCCTCGTGCGGAGGGTAAGTGATACCAAAAACGAGGGTAGTTCAGATCAATCGCAGTCGCGCACAAATACTGAAGCCGATAAAGAGACCAGTCGAACTGTGCAACTTCTAGATTCATTAAAGTTTTTTTCGAGTAGTAAGAGGCAGTGGGTTGTATTGATCTAGTGTGGTGTAGCGATTTGCTTTTGAAGCCGAAGACTTGAGGCTTCTTGGCCAACGGGCGCGTCAAAACTCGTCAAAGTTTGCGCCACTAAGTTCACACGAGTCGATTGGACTGAAATACGTCGCTGGCGATGACTCGTGCTGATTGGCTAAAACAAATTACGGTGGTGACGACGGGACGTCTAATTTCGTACCAGCATCTGCGGAACAGGCGCTGAGACGTGCCTGGCGTTAGTCAAAGACGTGCGGCCAGAATTCTCATTCAGCCACCGCTTCCCAATGTCCGCTGAGCTATCGGTACCGACTGTTTCGATTGATCCGTCGCCCAAAGGCCACGAATGAGAGGACGGTGGCGCTTGCGAAGGATCCAGCGGGTGCGATCTTTAACGGCAACGACGGGAAAGGACACAACGACTCTCATGTGGCCGGGTGCTACGGTACGAGTTGCGACGTTCGAGCTACGACGACTCGTAGGATCGTCGGTAGTGGGTTGGAAGATCCAAAACGGACATGTTTATAATTGATATTTGTATTGGTAGATAGTAGGAATTAGATATTACATTAAGAGCCTTCGGGCCCAAATAACAGAACAGCATTTACTCTCAACCACACAAGGACACATCCGGCTATCGGTGAGTACGCGATAGTGTTGGATAGTTCCGGTAGACTGGATATGACTGTCGGTTAGCACTCCTACTGGTGATAGTTTGTGTTTATCTGACAGGGCCAAGAGACAGAAGTAGTGGCCTTGTATTGAGAAGGGAGTTATCGCTGTGTGTTGAAGAAGCATGTACGCTCTCCATAAATTCTTACCGTCCGGAGCATAGCTCCGGCACCCCCGTATCGCGTCTGAAACAAGTCCGGTACCCTATCTTTATAGGGACTGCGGGGTATATTTGCGTGAGAGACGACACTCTAGTCGTTGCTCGTGGCTAGTAGTGTTGAGCTTTCGGTGGCTTGCCAGCCGGACACACGGAGCACAGAGTTCATAGCTAACCTGTCAGGGTAGTTCCTGGGCTTTCAGCTTCTTTGTCCACATAAAAGCTTACTGCGTCCTCGTGACTTAGTGGGTGTTGTTGGTGTGGAAGGGTGCTACTACATTTTCGGCGTGTTACTTCACGACACTAGCGTTAGAGACGACCGTATGAACATGACTGGAAGTCGCGTGCTTCCTACACGCTGACCATTCTTCTTCTTTACTTTGAGCGCAGCAGATACTATTTGGCCTGATTTCTTTAAGGCGTGCAATCCTGAGCTTTCGCTCGAACAGTGCAGACACTTACCGTCCAAAGAGCGTAGGAGGTTGCTCAGTGAAAACCCGAATATAGCCGCCCGTTTTTTTTTCCATCACCGATTTCAGGTATTCCTTCAAAATATTCTGTGTGGAAGCAGAAAGCCTTCACGAGAAATGGAAGTCTGCTTTTGGCGAGTCGAATTCCACCAGCGTGGAGCCTCTACATACACGCATTAATCCTGGTAGTGCTACGGTCACGTAGTATCGACAGCCCAACAGGGATTGATTCGAGGGTCGGCATTTTGTGGGCCACTCCATTCGTTGGTACGTGTCCAATTCAAACTTAAAGTGATGCGTCCTTATAAAAACACCATTTTACATAGAATATTCAAATTTACTATATTGCACAGGTTTTTGTCACCGAAAATCACAGGTTTTAGGTGGAGGCATAATTGGTCAGCTACGGTTAGCTACATCGACAACGATTCCTTACGTTACTTTTGCAGGTATAATGATTGGGAGCTACGTGCGTGGGGGCACGCGAAAGAACTGACCCAAGCGAAAAACTGACAGTGTACGTTAATTATGGCGCTTGAGCGCGTAACATGAAAGCTGCTACGATTAAAAAATATGTGCTTTCGTTTAAAGCGCCGAGTGCGCCAACTTCACCACTTTGCGCCTGGTGTCCAAGTTGATACACGATGGCCGTAGGTACTTCTGGCAGGCCAAGCCTACGCCAGCGGCCATCAGCACGTACCTAACGACGAACGGCATGCGCCAGCTGGACGCGCCATCGTGAGCTCGCCCTCCACCTCGGTCGTGATCTTCTCCTTCGCCGAACACACGCCCGCCATCTTCTGGCCGATCATCTGCTCCATAATGGCACTCATACGGCCCCTCAGCGCCTGGATCTTGCGCTGGTGCGCGACGAGCCGTTAACCGGATCAACGTTGGCGCTGTTCGAGTGGTATCGTGAGGCGTCGCAGCCGGTCTCGTTCTCGTCGTTGAGGTCGTTCAGCCAAACAACATACTGTCGGAGATCTCAAGCCGGCGTCCGAGCCCACGACCTTGTACGGCTGCTTGACGGTAAGCGCCTGCAGCGGGGTGGGTGACACGGCAGCCGGTGAGCCCCAGGCCGCGGAGGATAGTAGTGGCACGGCTCGGCGAAGCATTGTGCAGCGATGAAGCGGTTCGAGAAGCCAATCCAAAACTGGAAACGCGTACACAGCAGCAAAGCGAGGAAATAGGATATGGAGAACAAACTTACGTGATGATCGTCGGCTGCTGTCGTCACCAAGTATGCGAGCAAATTCATTCACCACCTCGTACGGGGGTCCACCGAACGTCGCGTCTACACTTTAGTTAGATAGTACGGTTCCGCGAGAGCGAAGTATATGCTCAGAATGAGCGGTTGGCTCCCCTGGCGACCGCACTCTCCAAACCGTGGTGTAATTCGCGAATGGCTGACATCGCGAGCAAATATATCTAGCCACCGTTGCTATCAAGTCGACATCAATCATTAACTTGATTTGATTTAGCTGCGAGAAAGTGGTTGATCGTCGCAACACCGCATTTTATTGAAACACAATTCAAAACGCGAATACAGCAACTTGAAAATGGCGTCTCAACTGATGCAAGAGTCATGGCTTGGTTCGTGCTTCTAACAGCGCTAGGATGGTGCCAGGGGCTCGCGTTGGTGTACGTGGACCAACAGCTCCCGTGCAGTGGCTCCGTCGATGTATTGGGGACAGACGTTCCAGATAGTGGGAATTGTCTTTACCACGCGGGGTGGGTAGCCGCCGAATATGCAGGGGTGTATCGACCCTTTCAAATACCAACGTGAAGTCACGTATTTGATTTGAGAGCGAAGGTTGGATTCGAAGTCGTGCGTCTCCTTGAAGAAATGCAAATTCATGATGCTTACGGGCATGATTCGCTGCATTGATGGCTCGGCCGAACCAGTACTCGGAATACTCAGGCGTGGTACCTATTTTGGCGATTGCATGCATGTTGCAACGAAGAACTGTTACTTTGTCTGTCAATTGAATTTACGCTGTGACTCCAACAGATCTTGGATCCCTTGTTGTTGCATCTACTAATGACGCCTCGATAGTGCGCTGCAGGGCGAATCAGTGACGCGATTTCGCTTGACGATAGGAACCCCTATGTCCCTGTTTATTTCCGAGATGCTACTGACATAGATCGCTTTACAGAAACTGTTTGCGGTCAATGCGTATCTCCCCTAGAATGCTCTCGTGAAGTCATTGACCTCGTTGCCGATAGAACTAGACTCAAGCGACAACTAGGAGAACCCTCTGAGATCGCACACAAACGCTTCAGTCATTAATGGGGAAGATTATGGTGACTTGATTGAGGAATATCAGCAAGCTTACATGATAAAAGTTTCCTACACCAGCTATTCTCTTTTGGAGGAACAGACACAATGTTAGGGACTCCTCCAAGAAAGGATGGACCGAGATACAAGTCCGTAATCTGAATAAGTACAATGGGTTACTCGCTGTCTGAAGCAAAACTGAAGTCATAAACAGTGGCGTTTGTGCCTTTGCAAAGGCCCACCGACTGTTCTAGGATAAATGTAAGCGTAACAGGTGTTCCGACGCATAACGTAATGCCCGTCGCTACAGCTCTATATTTATCAGGATTAGCTGGTTTGGCTTCGGTAGGAGAGCACTGACCGTTCCTTTAGAAATTTCACGCTGGCGGTGAAGTCGTTTTTGCCGAAGGTGACATTGGGACTCTATGTGGACGATACGAGCTGATGCACTGCAAATACTTTCTTCGTTGGCCGCGTCAACGTCCACATTCTTGGGCGCAAAATGTTTCGCGACACGAAACCCTTCTAATGCAGTCTTTTTCACTTCACATATTGTATTAAACAGGGCAACATCCGCCACCGTAGGCACTCGTTTCCTCAACTGACGCAAAGCACCAAACCACTCGGGGTCACGTTTACCTCTATTTTGGCTGGTTAACGTACAAATGTAATCAATTTCCTCCCATATTTCTCAGCCCTTTCGGTGGCCATTGTTCTGTATTTTGTGAAGGGGGGTCGAAAGTGAATAAGGCACAACAGGGTCTAGCTGAGCAGCGTCGCCTGTAAATATGACGTCACGTTATGCACTTGAATAGCAGAGGGTGGTTTGCATTAAACGTTATTGTTAGCTATTCGTTATGGACGTTTTCCGTGGGATTCCTCTAATAGAGCTTGATATCTGCAACGTGTTGGATCGGTAGAGCACTGCCAACGGCAGTATTCGATGCAATATACTCTAACAACTGTCCGTCGAAAGTACGGCAAGCTTCAACGCGGCTAGTCAATCGCTGTTTTGATGGGTCAGCGTTTGACTGCAAAACCTGTTTCACAACTAGCTTTCCAGGGCAGACGAGATATTAATGCAGCAGCGATATGTACAGACCAAGATGGACTGCTATCTTACGAGAGACACAGGCATGCAGAGCTTAGAAGGAGGACTTGGCAGTGGTAACCAGAACGAAAAGAGTGATGGATATATTTCGACTGATGAAAGGGTGGGTGACCTGGAACCAAGCGACTGGTTGGAAAGAAGTGCATATGCGCTCGTAACTACGATGAAAAATACCGCAATCGTTTCCGTAGAATTGAGTGTACGTTGGCCACATGCAGCGATAATGGATGGTACTTCAATCACCCGTGGGCCGTGTACGGCGCTACGCGTATTAGCATAGAGGTACGTCAGACTGATGGAAAGGGCTTCGGGGTATTTACGACAGAACGGATACCAAAGGGTTCACTTGTGCGCAAATATGTTGGCGTGGTCATCGACAAAAAAGAGAAGAAGTTTCGGGGTTCGGTGGTGAAGTCGCACCGAACCTGGAAGCAATCTCGGATGCACTTGGCATCCACGGAGCGCGTTCTGTAGGGACAGAACGCGGAGAAGAAGGAGTAACAGGCGTTGGTGCCTTCTCTTCTTCATCATTACGCGAGCGCTTCGAACTCGTCCCGGATCGCCTGTCCCCACTTCTCAGAACGCGGATCCTTCATGGCTACATGGTAATTCTTCGGGTCCTTGAGGACCACCACGTGCACCCTCGCAACGGGCACGCACTTGGCACCTCGGAATCTTGTACGAGGTCTCTTGTTGTCCTTCTCGACCGGAACCCGTTCTTCTCCAGCTCTTTCCGAAGACGCTGCGTTTTCGACAGCTGTATTCTTTTTCTTCTTCTGTGCCTTTTTGTCTTTCTTGGACGACTTCGGCTTCGCCGTGCCCATCGGCCTCGTGCTCTTTGTCGTCTTCTTGCACACCGGCGCTTCAGTGAACACTTCCGGCTCCTTCTGTTTTGCAGCCTCCTCGCGTTCCTCCACAGCGCATCGCAGGTCCGGGTCTTCACACTCAAGCTGCGCTTGGAGCTGTGGATTCTGCTTGTTATCCAACGTCTCGGCGTTCTTGATGTGTTGCGTTGGGATGACGATCCTGCTCACATTTACCCTTTAGTCTCGTCGTTCTTACCGACAATCATTCCGACTTGTGCCTGGGTCGCGGTACGCCGTGCACGGGCTGCCGAAGGTGACCATGTCCGCCAAGTTCGGCACTGCACCGGTCAGCATCTCTAACGGGGACATCCGCTTCGGGTTCGCACTGCACGAGCTGCGGTTCAATACGTACGTCGCGTGCCGCATCGCGTCGCCCCAGAAGTACAGTGGGAGACCACCAGCAAACAACATGCACCGGGCCAAGTTTAGCATAGTCATGTGCATGCTCTCGGCCTTACCATTTGAAACTTGGTTCTCAGCCTCACTGCTTTGGCATCTCACGCCAGTTGCCTTGCATAACGGGTCGACGTTCACGTACTCCTTACCACCGTCGGTACGGAGCACGTGGATCCGACAGTTGAACCGTTTCTCGAAGTACACCAAGAAGTGCTCAAAATCCTTCGTGGCTTCGACTTGTTCTTTGCCTAGAACACGCACACGTAGTTAGTTGAATAGTCGACGAAGTTTATCAGTACCGGTTGCCGCGCCGGTCGTTCGGAGTCATGGGTCCTTTGATGTTGCTGCCGACGACGCCACCGATCTTGTCTATCGGTGCGTTTGAGCCTGTGTCCTTCTTGGACTGATTATTTTATGTGCTTTCCGCGCGCGCAGGTTAAGCAGTTCGGACGAGTTCTGTTCGTCAGCAAGATGACAGATCCCACTACATCTGCCATGCGTTCGCAGTGTCGTACGTAATGTGCCCCAACCTCTTGTGCAACGCCAGCAGTGTCGTCTCCGTTACCGCGTCGCCGAGCGCCTTGCCGGCTTCGTGCACCGCAGCGTTCACCACGTGAACACGCGTGTCCTTTGTCTGCGCGCACATGACATCCACCATCCGGACGTCATTGCGCCTGTGCACTTCGAATACATGCATCTGATCTTCTTCTCGAACAGCGTAGCTCTTGCCGTTGTGTCGTTCGAGATACACACCACGGCCTTCAAATCTTCCGTAGTTTATCATGTTATCCATCAGGTTGTCCGCGTAATAAACCTCGGACAAGTCGACCGCGGCTTCCTTACCATCAACAACCGTTCTAAACTTAACTGTGCCAATCTTGGTCACGCGCACCTCACCGCCATTTGCGGCTCTGCACACCTTGTCACGGTTGGCCGCTTCCCTCAGCATATTCATGTCATTAACGAGATGCACACTAGAGCCGCTGTCCATGATCCACGAATCCGAGTTCGTGTTCGCAACTATCGACACGGCCAACGCGACCCTCGCAGCACCGGTCTTGTTCTTCTGTGGGCAGTTCGCCTTCAGGTGCCCCACTTCTCCGCATTCATGACAAGTGTGTGTTTCTCTGCTTTCAACACAGGCAACAAACTCACCACGCCGCCTAGTCTGCTCACTGTGACCACCTCCGTGAACGCGACCACCTCGTCCGTGGCCACCACGGTTGCTCTTGCCACTACTGTTGCTCTACTTCGCCGTCTTGGCCTCGTATTCGATGGCAAACGCCACGAGCTCAGCGGCTTGCTGCACGTGATCCGTGCGCTGCGAGTTGTGACGCGTCAACATCGCTCTCTGCACGTACGCAGGTGCAGATTTGCACAACCACTGCAAGACGCACTGCTCCGAGTTGCCGGAGCGCTCCGCCACGTACACTAAGTACTGGTAGTGCTCGGGCCACAACTTGTTCGGGTCCTTCTCTTTAGACATCAGTTATATGCCCTTTGCCGACGGGATCGACGTCATGTACAGCATCAACATGCTGTACATGACGTATTCGAGCGAGTCCGACACTGCCGTCCAACCGGGTAGCATCTTCTCGAAGTACACCAGCGCGGTGCCTTCGAGTTTGCCGTTGAGTGCCAATATCTTGAATTCCTCGGGCCAGTTTCCGCCGCTCATCTGCTGTGCGGCGCCGAGTCGCTGGAGGAAACGCAATCGCCACAGATTAAAGTCGGCACCGACACCTTCGTACGTCTCTTTCCTAGAGAACTTCGAGAACCAGGGCCAGTCCAGGTCCCTCGGTTCTGGAATCTTGACGCCGAGGTTAACCAGTGGCATCGCCTGTTGCGCCACGTACGGTGACGGCACCTGTGGTTGCGGCGGCTGATGTTGCGGCGGCATGTGACGAGGTGCAGCTGGTGCGGTGGTTGGTGTCGGCGCGTCTAGCGACCCCATCCTCATCCGACGGTCGCGCGCTCTGATAAAATCTGTGAATGCGCTGGATCCGTCGTACGAGTTCTCGGAGGGTGGTGTGCGCGCCTCTTCGGCGCGACCCTTTAGCTGACCTTCAAGTCGCATCTGATTGGCAACAAATCAGATTGTTGCTTTGCCAGCCCTACGAGGAGTCCTTCGAGTCGAACCAGTCGCTCGGAGCTCGCATCGGAGCTCCGACTGGCCCTTGCGTGAGCGTTGGACGCACTCGATACTGAATGCGCCCCCTCGAACAAAAACCGAACGGGTCCGGGGACATGTTCAGTCCGTGCACGTCGGTATCTTGCACCACGCGGGCCGGGCTTTGCTGCTGCGAGGTGTTGTCAGGTACGTTTAAGCACATGACCTGTTGTTTTTGTAGCTTGCTCGCGAGGACGCAAATAAAGGACAGATGTATTTAATGCAATGTGAGGCGCCACTTCGGCTGCTCCTTAATATGCAATGTCGGTTTTCTAACTGTTTTCGAATGCGACAGCTGGCTGCAGTGGTTTCCTAACCGCTACCTGTTGCTGCTTCAGCACGTTTGAAGCACGTGCTGTCGTCGCTAACGCTTTGCGAGTTTCAACAGCAACAACCTGGGGCGTAGTCTTTCTTACCCGGCATACGTGCTTGTGCTATCACTTCCCCCTTCTGCAGCTGCTACTGTGTCTCGCCTGCTTCGCTCTTACCGCTGGCCCCTCTCTAGTGTTGCAGTTGCTGCGCTAGCATGCAAAGCTTCGCGTTCTATTCGATTTTGCTACTGCAAACCCGTTGAAAAGCATGTGAATCGAAATCGAGAGGTATTCTGTATTATGGGGGCGTCTCAAAACCGGTTGTTCAACCGGTATTCATGCCGCCCCCTAAGCAACTCATCCCTGGGATGCTGCTTACTAGTATAATGCATTTTCTCCAGTGATACCTGAACCAAGACTCCGTAGCCTCTTGATAAATGCACATGGGGGGCCTCTGAACCATCTAGAGAACTATATGCACCATTTCTATATGTAATTCTACGCTACTATATATATATATAATACATGCACAGCGAGATTAATACCGTCGCGAGCAACGGTGTCATATGTACCAACATGGACACTGCGCACTCGGAAGTGTCTCATGCGCAGTGTTTCCTGACCTGCATATAGTATTGACATCTGTTGACTTGGAGTTTCATAAACAAAAGAGACACCTACACCAACCACAACATCAAACGTTCTCACGCAACGAATCATACTATATCAAACGACAAGACGCTGTTGTAGTTTTAGTGTAGAATTACCATTCCCCGATTCACCTTGCCAAAAACAAGCCCTTTCAATCAACGCCAAAGTTCCTGTCACTCCCGTCGTGATGGTCTCTCCACTTCGCCACGTTCTGCTATTGCCTGAAGCCATACAATACACCGAGACAGAGTCTACACCCGTGTACGGTACCATCGTTGCCGTTGCGGGGGTTGACGTGACTGTCCGACTTTTATCATCCCCGGACTCGGCCGTGCAAGTCCCTGCCTCAACGGTTCAACACCGTCAAGTCAGCGCTGATGAGTATGCAGCGGGGGACCTGGTGAATGGCTTCGCAAGGCTGTCGTCGGCATCTCTTGCGGTCAGTATGCAACTGGACAAGTGATCGCGTACAACCGAAACTACGTCACCATTCGCACGCTTCGTGGTGAATTTCGCTCAAGTGTCGACGGACTTGGTAGAAGGCGTACCCATCCTGTTCATTCTGACCGGTAAATATCAGCCTAGCGTCGTGGACGTGACTGTGGCCGACTAAACCAACAAGATTCTAGATCGAGTTCTCGGTACCAATTTACGCGGATTGCGCTCCATCCCACGCTTGCTTGCAGGGTACGCGTCCCCTTGTCGGTACCCGAAACCGACTGACACCCTCCAGTGGATCAAAGATCTCAGTGGGGTCGAAAGCACGGGGGAGCGTGCGTCATGCTGTGGACTACGCTTACTTTGTTGAATGAAACCGTCGTATTAAGGCTAGCGTACGCAACAACATTGGTGAGCGGTTCGACGATGATCACGGTTTGTAAATGATCATTTCGACCCGTGCGTCGATGAAGACGATAACGGCCAGGCTGAGCTGTAGGCGCTTCTCCATTCAATCAAAGGCGAACTTGCCACGACACCAACTCCACAGAGTGTTCAGCGCGTGTCGCCACAATCCACTACAGACGCAGATGATACTCAAGACAATCACTCCAAGGTTCTCACCGCTTGATGGCACGCGCGAGTCCCCACATTGGCGGGCCAATCCGCTTCGGACCTCATCAACAAGTGTGACCATAACCAAAGAACGTGCCAGACTACGCGGGTAAGGATCCCTCCGTTGGTGTTGACACAATGCTCTCATCCTTTCCACGAAGCTTCACCCGCATCCCGCTATCATTACGTGAACTTACGTCATCCAGTTTAGTGTCGAGGACTCTCAATCATGCACTTCCGACGGTTTGATTTCGCAGACCGGAGAACATGGTACGCAAACAGTTCGGCGAATCTGAGCAAATTCTCCGCTTCGGTCGCTATATCGAAGGCGCGGAAAGCTCTGTCGCTGGACGATATATCCAATGCGCTACCCGTTCTACATGTCTTTGTGGAAGGTTTGTTCGACCATCACACCTGCCGGGTGATTAGTAGTGCGCGAAAGTTTCTCGAAGAGCTTCGTAGCTTCGGTCAATGGAGCCCGCAGGACATTGGTACCCTAACGTTCTGGTTTGATCGCCTGTTCGAAGCCTGTCGCATGGCGACCGCGTCGGACGCTCGTCCTGGTAGAATGGCTTGCACGGAGACCCGCAAGCGACTCTCACTACAAAACCCCGATCTACAAAGCGTTCTCTACATTATCCAGTCCGGACGGGTGGCCTCCTTAACCGAAAACTCAGTTCGAGTGGCAAGGACAGCTTCTCCTACCCAATTGAGTGGTAATCACTGAGTGGAAGCCCCACGTACGCCTCGAAAAACTCCTCAACTGGCCGCCATACCAAGCCAAGGCCGCCTTTCGGTCTGCGTGAAACATCCCTCTTCGCGAGGCTGTTCGTCAAAGAGCGAGGGTCGATGCGTGTTTCCAAATTACGCACACTTCATACGCGATGATCTCTCGCCAGACGTGCGTAAGCACATCACGGAACACTTCGTGGGCTACGCGCAGAGCTACACCAATGATGGCAAGCTGCGCTAAAGCCGTCGCAATGTTCTGTTACAGTGTCGTGGCCACATACTCGTCTATCTATTCACTCGCCGTCGTCAATGTTCAAGAAGCCGACCTCACACTTAAATTTTTATCCGGGCCCGTCTGGATTACAGTCCTGTCTTCCGGATCTCCAAGGCCTAAACCCGCTGCCCGCGACCACGTGGCTCATTGTTTCGAGCCACTCCGGGCATAGTGGGTCAGCTACATAGTGTGCTGCGCCGCCGACCGCACGAGCACGAGCTCATCCTCTACAGCCGGCTTGCCTCCGGTTTTCGCCAGACGGAAATCCGACCACCGCAGTCCATCCTGTCCGCAACTGGTATCATTCAATCCGCCGCAGTCGTCGACCAAGAGCTATGCCGTCCTGTGTTCACATTAGTGGAGAGAATTTCCATGCCACTCCCCTCTACTTTATCTCTGTGGCGTAACGAGTCCACGCTCGATCCCAGTCCTAATAAGACACTTGATCCTGGCTGGCTGGATATCCAGCTGCACGGGTATCGACACCGACTACTTGTAGTGGACGTTGCCACTCACAGTGTTTCCCATAAGCTCAGTTCCCGACAGGACCTCGATAATTCACCAGCCAAAAACGATCCAAGTGCTGTATTCTACGATCAAGCCCTGATACACGGCCTTACGGAGGGACAATCATCAATGGTAGTTGAATTATCGGTGGCCCTGCGCTGGTCCGAGCTTTGCTTCAGCCCCTTCGGCTGTGTCCCAAGAAATACATCGATCCGTTTAAAGAAGCGCGATTCATTCATGACTGTCGAATTATGGTGAGACGTCGACGAATGCCAGATCTACGCCTGCTGACTTGACCGACCTAAACTATGAGTCTGTGTGCCGCATCTCAAATAGAATCGAATCTTTCGCGCGCCGGTACCATCATCTACAAATCAAGATACTCAAAGGCGACGTAAAAAGCGCCTTCCGCCGTATCGCAGTTGCCACCAGCTTGGCAGTATATTTTTCTTGATCGTGTCGTGACTTGGCCATAATCGACATGGCTCTGCCTTTTTGGTGGACCGGATCTCCAGCACACTACGGTGCTTTCGGAGGCGCAATAGTGGTCCGAGAAACTCCGCGATCGTTGGATCCGACTGAGTGTGATGGCGAGCCACTCTTCTCCTTTGCGTGGGTATTCTTCTGGAAGTCGATCGGGGGAATAGACTTGTGCTGGCAGAAATCGCACTTCGACTAAGTATGATCGCCACACTTGGCCCGAACTCCATCAATGAGAAAAAGATTTCTTCGTGGTCGACGCATCTCTATGCGCATGGTTTATTCTGCTATACACAACATTGCACAGTATCACTGCCATCAGACAAAACACACAAATCACTCAACCGGATAGCTGAGCCCGTATCACTGCCAACTGTGTCTCATCACCAGCTAGAACAGCTTCTGGGGTTGCTTCGTAATATGAGTCTCTGTTGTCGATCAACGCGAGCGTTCGTCCAGTGCCTCCACCAGCAATGGCATCGGTCTTCGCGTTTCCAGCAAAATTGACTTCTCGCGGGCATTCGTCACGATCTTCGATGGATTGAGTCGCGGCTTCAGAATGGCGCATCCAATAGTATGCTCCAGTATCGCAGAGAAAGGATCGAGAAAAAGTACCAATGTGCGAGGCCGCAGTCAAACAGCTCGCGCAAAGATCTGCTGGCGGAGAAGGCAGCAGAAAGAAAGAATGGCACCCTCAACAAATTTTGCGGTGTGCTGATATACTTACTTGTTCGTGCAAAATGCCGTATATGTCTTGCTACTGGGGGTCACCATCGTCTGCTGGTAACCATGCCCGAGTTATAGCATCAAAAACGGTATAACCCGCCACCTTGTCAAAGATTTCCTCAATCCTCGGCAGCGGGATTTCTAAAATCGCTGTCTGCGAGTTCACGTATCTGCACCCAGCTAACGGGATACTACCATTACAATAAAGCCCACAACTGACCGCGCCTTTTGTCCAAGTCTCGCGTCAATCCGATGCGTGCAGCCTCCGTGACCCTCAATCCTAGGGGGGTACCTTCAAGTACCGAACCCGCTGTACATAGTGAGCACAGCACAAAAAAGATCAAGCTGTGGGCAAACTGGCGGGGTGGGATTTAGACCCATAAGCTCGTTTACCTACATTTGACGGATTTGAACCGGTGGTCCTCCATCGAGTACAACTGCTGCAGAAACTGCTGTTTTGCACCGCGCATGGTTTCTCCGAGTCGCTGAGCTTGGGCGCTGACGTTGTGTAAGTTTTCATGACCGTAGTTCTTTGGAATTACCTCTACGTACTGAGTTGTCTCCAACTTTCCTCTACATAACGCGAGTACAAAAACAGTAAGTTGCAACTTACGGAAACAGAACTGACCGCCTGGTCATTTACCCTTCGCAAATCGTTGCTTAATCGCGAGAAGACTGTAGATGCCAGCACTCCGTCGAAATCCGCGACCTCCAGCAGTATCGAGGAGTTCCTTCGCAAGCAAACGCCGCCGGTTGAGCATCAAACGAAGCTACTGGGTGGATTGGTCTCGCAGGTAAAAACTTTTGAGCGACCGAGTACTGCAATGTGAAAGTTCGAGCTGTGCGTGAGCTATTCAAGAGCAGGCTGGTACTGACGATGCTGGTACGATACCTGCAGGTTCTGCAGAAAAAGGTTCTGCAGGTGCAATGGCTCGGCGGAAGTCTAGTCCCAAGTCACTCACGTCTGTTTGGTTCGAGTGGTTTTGCGATCTGCAGCCATTTGCAAGCGAGAACCGCAGACGCCAACATGAGTTTAAGGTCATCGTAGCCTTCATGAGAATTGTCCTACCAAACGGATACGACATCACTGGAGACAAACCTGCGGCAAAAGAAAGGATTCTCTTTTCAGGGCGCGAGGCTGAGGGCAATATCCGGGCGATCCTAGATGAAGCACACGCAAAGGCAAAATCGTACGGGCGGTGATTAGAATCTTGAAGCAGATGCACAAGGAGGGGAAACTAAACGAACGCATCGAGCTGTACCATCGGCTACTCAACGAAGGGTGCGTGGTTGACAACTCACCTCCGAGGTCCGTGCACAAGCTGCTACGTTGCTAACCCCAAGACGCTCCATGATATCTTCTACCATGTACATCACAACCGATCAGCATCACCACCACAGCAACCAGCAAACAACATAAGGTTGAAGCGTTAATAGATTTAGTTAGTATAATTTATCGCATTAAACATTATCCCACACCTTACCTCCACGCATTAGACCTACCAAGCCACCTGCTGCCCGATCAACCTTTGTCCCAGCTCTAATCCTTGTATGCAACATGCTCGTGGGCCTAGATCGTCCCCTCGCCCCAAGGTCCAACCGCACTCGCAACGGTGCTGTTGATTTTTATGCTGGTCTTAGAGCCATCACTTCCGGGACCACCGCCGCCATACACGTCCTGCCACTGCTCACTGCCTAAGATCCCTTGGATCTACCTCCCCGTTCTGAATATGCCTATGACCAGTCTGGCGTTGTATCTTGGTAGTGTTTTGTGTGTACCACTTTACATTTATATGTCCGAAAAATGTCCGAAGATGGCCTGCGGTGTCCGAACCTGCACGGTATGGGTAGGCGTGATGCTGCAGAAGTGGAGGTTATTTTTAGTGCTAAAACCTTACCACCGTGTCACTATTGTGCCTGTTTTTTGTTTTTTTTGTAGAGCCACGTTTTGTAAATATAAAAGTTAAAACCGACAGTGTTTGGTATATTTGATCTATTTGCTCGAAAACCTCGAAGTCGATTTGTGCAATAATTTGTTGAATCCAACTCGTAGTTTTCTTTGCGTTGAGTAGCCGCTGGATTTCATGATGTATCTGGGGACACAGAGCATCATTCTACACTGTGATGGCCAAAATTATATTGCCGATATTGGTAGAAACACCTGGTTGCAAGCAAACTGAGGTATTACAATAAATATTACGGCCCCATAAAATATTGCTTTACTCATTTTACAGTAATCTCAAGAATCTCATTTTTTTAGATTTGTATGACACATTGACCGTCGCATATTGTATATTGTAAGCTGATATTTTTTTGTGCGATGAGTGACCAGGAAGGCTCACGCACGGTGACAGCAGCTCGGACCTGTCAACTCCGCACGTTCCCAGTCCTAATTCTGGTACAAAGCAGACGCCATGGCCCTCCAGTCAAACACCTTTTCAATCGACCGTGTGCCTGAAAATCTACACTTCTACTTCGACGTCAGCGTCGTCGCTGGGTCGGTATCGTATCAGTGCCGAAAGTGCCCAGCAGTCCAAAACAAGCCTGGGAGACTGGGTACTCTAATCTGCTCAAGCATATCACCAGTTGAGTTGGCTCCAATTACGTGGAGAGATACGAGCGCAGCATTCGAGAACAACCAAACCCACTTGGCTTTGCTGTTGAAAGCTTTCACTCTGACAATAAGTCGGGCGTGTTTGGTTAGATAGAGTGGGTAGTTATGCATGACATGCCTCTTTCGGAAGTGGATAACCTGTTGACAAGGGGATGTGCAATGTATGCGGTAACATCCTCGACATTGGCTGCGCTTCTTGAAATGTGATTTCCAAGCTGATGTCTGAGCACTACGGCCTCATGTTTAATGGAAGAACGGACGGGTCGGCTCACAAAATTCGCATCGTTGCGACGTTCATCGTGATGTTCTTTTGGGCTGCTCTCAACCTCTCCGCGAGAAGCAGTGCAGCTTACTTGAATACGTGCTGTCACTATTCGGACAGCCAATTTCGTCACCATCGCTCCCCATTGGAGATAATTGTTCAACCAAACGGGGATTTCTCTAATTGGCTGTGGCTGTCACAAGCTGGCGTATATGGTGTCAAAAATAGGTACGGAAATCAAAAGTAGCAAAAGTTCAAATTTGGTCTGTGCGAAAGTGAAGATACCCCTTCAATTCCAAAAGGAATCTATACTAAAATCAAGTCAAACTTCAACTTCAACTTTAGCCTAGTACTTGGTATGACCTCCGCGAGCTTGCACCACTGCATGTAGACGCTTCGGCATCGACCGCACACACTTCTAAACCATGTCATCGTCTAGTTCACACCATAGCTTCTTCAACTTTACCTTCAAATCGTCAACCGATGAAGCAGGAGTACGATTCAGAGCCCGCTTCAACTCATCCCTAACGTTTTCAGTAGGGCTTCGGGCTCGACGATCTAGGGACGTTAGGTTAAGCTCTTTGAGGCAGGTCTTCGTCAGTGTAGCACGGTGAGCTGGTGTGCTGTCCTGAACGAACCGAATCGAATCGGGCAATCCATTCAGCACCTTAGTGAAAGGAAACTCAGACCTTAGAATTTTGCGATAATATCCCCCAGTCACAGACTCCTCACATATGTGCAGCGTGCCAACTCCACTTCCACTAATTGACCCCCACACCTAGACAGATTGACGCCCACTCTTGAAGGTAGGCATGGTGCACTTCTCCTCGAACGCTTCGTGAGCCCGACGCCAAACGGACACCCGCCCAGTTGTCCCGTGGAACTCAACTCGAGTTTCGTCCGTCAATAGCACGTCGTCCCAGTCTTCTTCTGATAGATGGGCATACTTTTTAGCATACGCTAGGCAAGCACGGCGGTGTTTTGGCGACAAATAGGGCTTCTTTCGAGCGGAGCGTCCATGCGGCCCAGTTGCATGCATCCTATTGCGGATTACCCAACGAGACATCTTTGGCCGATGTCTTTTTCAACCTGGGCTGCAAGCCGACCAGCGCTAATGAAGCGGTTAGCTACGATGGCGCGAACGATTCTACGGTCCTGTCTAGTGTCCATGAGCTTCTTGCGGCCTTGGCGGGGTGCCACAACTGAATTCCGTGACGCTTGTGGTACTTGATAACGTTGACGACCGAGTTTCTCGAGATCTCGTTTATCTTGGTGTAGCATAGACCGCGTACGTGCTTCTGTACGCTCAAGAGACGTGTGTCATGCGAGTACTGGTGGTGCTGACGACCCATGAGAGCTCGTACTGGAAGATTGAACCATGAGTTCCGGCATCGAACCTCCACAAAGCGCAGCGGATGCTGCAGACTGTAGTATTTGCTTGGTAGATTAGTGCAACATTCGCGCAACATTTATCCCCCAATACAATTTTAAGATAATGTGTAGAGTGAGGCCGGGGTACATTGACTTTCGCACCACCCATGTCTATTCTATCGTTGATTGGTGGAACGTTAGAGCAGTAAAGCAATCATTGCTTCGCAAGCAAACCCACCAGAGAATTACGCTTCGTTTGGTTCAAGTCTTGCCCCAATCCGATCCGTGCAGCCTCCGTGATCTTCAAGGATTTGCTATCCTGGGGGGGAGGGGGGAGGGGTACCTTCAATTACCGAACCCGCTGTAGTTGAAGGTCTTGCTGACCGGTTTGATATAGCGGATCGACTATCAGCCACGGTTCAAATCACGAACCATCGCAGGGGTCTTTCCAAGATCCCTCGTGGCCTTTTGGGCAAATCGGGACCCCCTGCGACGGTTCATATGACAAGGGGGCGTCACAGTGGTGTGGACCACACGAGACCGGACACCGACTGGTTGTGGCCGTCCGGATGGGATGCACGGTATATCCGGACTGAGTTCACTTGATATTTGTATAGAAACAGCGGGGGGCATAGGGTTAGAAAGAGTAAGGGCCAACTGGCCCTATAATGACAGAGCAGAATTTTCCCTGAAGCACTCAAGTGATCAAGCGTCGAGGTAAGCACCTTACACCTAGCAGCTTTACAGGGTATGCCTACCAGCGAACAGCGACCTTCCTGAAGTTAGCGTTCGTTACTGGTCAGGCCAAGACACTGTTAGAGGGAGTGTGTTTGATTTGATCCCTATTTGAAGGAAGTTCGGGTATTAGATTCCCGATATTTGCGGTTAGAGTATTGATAGTATACTCTAGACGACTTACAGACTGAGTTATTCTCGGGCGCCCCCGTAAAAGAGTTTACAACACTAGGCAACCTTCCGCTGATGGTGCAACGGGATATTAGAGAGAGAGAGAGAGAGAGAATAAGCGCACAGGTGAAGCTCGTGCCTGTGACGTTTGCTTATTAAGCCTACGGACGTAGATAGTGAGAGAGGGAAGCGCCGGCTCAGGGTATTGGGTCGGACTTGGTTCCTTCAGGTACGCCCAACTATCGTTGACCCCTGTGGAAGGCGAATTGTTGTGTGCAAAGGCTCACTACGTGTCTAGCTACATTTCAAGTGATTCACTGCATAACACCGGAGTCATGCTTCAGCCACCTTGATCCAGTATCCACTGTGTACTAATATTGGAATTACCGATAGCACTTTGCGCCGCACCCCGACGAAAAGAGTGAGACGACAATTTCTGCGTCAGCTTCGCGCCATCGCGATCACAGACTGAGCTCCACTTCGGAAGAATTCGATTCACGTAAGCATGGATTCCAGGGACAGTGGCGTGAAACTTTTTTGCTGTGCTTTGTCAATATCTTCTTCTTCATCATGCGACTGACTATTTGCTTGCACTTCTAGCAGGCCTAGCAGAGCTGTCTGGGCTAGATGGATTTGCTGTACTTTCTGTGAGTCTCGGGGTAGCTGGTCGAGCAGAAATTTACTAGGCGTAGATTGCATTATTGTGGTGATAGCAAGAGCACGTACTGGACATGAAGCCAAACTTGATCGGTCATGAAATAGCGAGGCGCCTTGACTGGAAGCGGATTTCATGCGCTTAAAGTTCATATAGAGACATCCAGCTGTGGTACAATTAGCCTTTGTTATTAGTAGCTGTACAACTTGAAATAAATACCATGGATTTTACCTGGATATACTGCAATCTGATTCTTGAGGAGGGATACAGCGTCCGAAGAACGTCCCAAGAGGTACCACAGGAGGTTTAGGTGTGCAGCATCGTTGTAGTCACGAGGATGGGTAGCTTTTTTCATCATTGTAGTAGTCAAAGCCCGGAGGTCGGGTTTTGTGCATGGTGGTGCTTGATGAGTGAGCTCCGCCCCCCTCTTGGCACAATGCAATTTTTTGCAAACAACGCCCCGAAGCAGCACTGAAAGCTGGTAAAAGTTCCAGAAGATGGTTTTCCACATTTCCACAGTAGCTAGAAACCGAATTATTCGACAGCAACTTGCCTTTAAAGCTTTCCTTAAAAGCAAGGAATACTGCAAACTTGTCCCGTACTATGTAGAGCACATTACCACTCGAGTCAGCACGTATCAGCTCGCACAACTCTTAATAGTAAGCTGTTCCTTCACTAGAGTCCGAACGGACACGATATTCTAAGCTTACCATATACTTCGAAGTATTCATCACGAAATGCAATGCTAGGTACAGGAACAACGACCGGAAAGCGTATTTTATTAAAATTCTTCTAAAATTGTGAATAGCTAGCAAAAACAAAAGTTGATGTGGTCCACACTATCCATATAAAAAATGGCGCTAGCCCTTCGCTTCGCCGAGGAAGGCGAGTTCAGGTGCGTGTCCCTCGCTCTTCTCGCTCCGTAGGAGTTCATTCATCTCTCTCCTCTTTTCATCTGTCCTTCCAGCTCTCGAGCATGCGACATTTCGTCCTATGATGCCCCTGACGTCGCTCCGAGCAAGGCCTTCTTCCGTGTAAAGTTTTGTCACAAGCAGTATGAACTTTGTCTATGTGTTAACACTTTTGTTTTCCATTTGCCAGTGGAGTCGCGCTGTGCGTCACTTTCTGGGACCCCAAGCTCACGGGCCTGTTAAGATTAAGACCCTCATTGTCGCTCTGCCCGGAGCAGCTCAGCAGTTCGTGCAGCACTTGGCGACCACGTGGAGCCCAGTTGGAACCTTGGGGACCAGCGACCAAGCTATCGTACATACTTGTTTCGTCAATTGTTTTAACAAGCGAAGAATGTTTCGCTGACATTTTTTTAATTGTCTTTTTGTGTAGCACCCGTGCCAATTGCAGAATGACATGAGCTCCGCTGGCGTGATACTGTCGAAGACGGGAGTGAAGGTCTCGGAGGAGAACAACACGTTAGCAGTGCTGGTGGGACAAGAAGTTCCCGTGGCAGCGACGTGGATCTGGTTAAACACTCTGATGAAGCACGTGGACGCAGAGGACGTCGTGTGTCTGGACTCGCAGCTATCCACGATCTACGCGACGGACGAGGAAGATGGAGCCAAGTTGAGACTGTTGGCGTCGTCTAGTGTGACGGACGAGATGAAGATGATGACGCCCGTGCGGGCTCTTGAAGTGCCGCAGTTTGTCACCGGTATACCGGCGGCACTGCTGACCCATGTAAGTTACACCAGTGGGAGTTAATACGGTCTTACAGGAATACTCACGAGTGTTGGTTCTAGGGTGAACTACGCAAGCGCCGAGTCCGCGTGTTCCTGAGTCTCCGCGATGCGTCCTCTACTCCAATTGACGTTATGCGCAGCTTTTTGCCATTAGCTGCGTCGTCATCGTCGGTGCTCGGGGCGCTGGAGCGTCCAATTTCCTTCCAGTCCAGCGGCCCATCAACTGGTGCAGGCTCGCTCAACGTGCTGTACACGTAAGTCGTTGTGTGGCTAGCTGGTTCTTAACTGCCATGGCGAAATAGATGGATATTTCGAGCACACTTTATCGTGTATTTCTAGGCAATGCTGACGTTGGTTCAGCGTAAAAAATAGCTTCAGTCAAGCGTGTTAGCTGTGAGCTACACGCCCGTAAAGTTGAGGCTTTTGAGGGGCATGGCTTGAGGTTTTGCTCGCTCACAATGGATAATCAAGCGAAAGCTGCGCCTGTGCGTCACTTCTCGACGCGGTTCCTCCCGAACGATGGCATTCCAGAGTATAACGCGCTCCTGGACAATCATTTGGGGAAGCGCCGAGAGTTTCTGCTTGGCAACCGACATTCTCTCGAGCTAATGCAGCAGACAGGAGTCATCCAACGCGTGGAGACCCAGCCAGACAACCCCAACCAGTACGTGGTGCACATAGCTGAAAAGCCCATCCACAGACGCAAGCGCCTACCTCCACGATCCGCTTCTGGGCCCCTGCAGCTCCCTGAGTTTCAGACGATGCCGTGGCGACAACATTCTGCTACTCTAGAGCTCCGACGCAGCAATACCAACGCGTCTCGCTTGAATCCCGATGGATTTCTGGACAATGGCAATTGTGACGATGTTAGCGCAGCGAAGAAAGCGAACGCCGCGACGTTAAAAGGTCTGAGTCGGAGTTTCAGCTCGAATACGGTGCTGAGTACTTCTTGTAAACCGGTATTGAAGTCGGCAGCAGCGAATCGACTGGCGCTGTCCGGCTCCACCAAATGCAGCGCATTGCTGGAAGCCTCTAACAAACATCGAGTATCATCCGATGTATCTCCTCCTGACGCTATAGAGATTCGTCCACGGAGTCGACCCGTCTCAACGTCGAAAGGAACAGCATTAAAGAGGTTAGTGGGTTCTACAACAGTCAAAGGAACCGTGGAGCATTTACTTGAGAGCGATGCGGCGTTCATGACTCAAATTCGGACCATGAAGGAGCAACTTGCGGACTTGGAAGGTAAAAAAGCGTCTGTAGACACGGAAATTGGTCGATTACGACGGAAACTTCGTGGCGTGAATGCTGTACGCGAGAACGACGTGGCAGTAGCGCACTGCTCGTCTATCATGCAGCATCGGTTGTCCAAAGCGGAGGAGGAATTCATGAAGCTCGTGACGCAGCAGCAAGAAGTCAAGAAAGATGTGGATCGAGTACGACGCGAACTTTTGTCCATGCAGAAGGTGCGACAGAAACTCCAAGAAGATATTGAGGACGTCGCCCAGGCGAATCAGAGCTACGAGGAGAAAATCTACGCGTCAAAAATTGTCCGCAATCAACTGTCAGAGGAGCTGAGCGAGCTAGAACGCAGTGCTGAAGTGGAGCTTGAAGCTCAGAGATTGAATCTACCCCCCGAAGAGGCAGTGGTTGTAGATGTAGCCAAGCTCATGGGTGCCGTGAAAGAACGACGTCATGCGCTGGTTGGGCTCAATGGGACAGGGAGAGCTCTATCGATACTGCAGCCAAGCACAGCTACGTCGACAAATGGTAAGACATCAAGGAGCCCCAATGAACGACGTCATCCCAAGACCCTGGTGGACTATTGTGTACGATAGTATAGTTGTTGTTGTTTTTCTGTATTTTAACTTTTGTTTCGTCTCTGTGTAGACTGCATTTCGCGTACTGCAGAACTCAATGGGGTTCTCGGACTTGGAACCGCTTGAAGAGCAGTTTACGACTACCGAAGAACAATTACTCTCCAAGTACAAGGCGAATCTTGCGTTAGCAGATGAAGTTACAGCTCTGGAGAAGGAAATATCTGCGGTGAATAACGAGAAAAAAATCAACCGCGCGAACGTACGAGGCATCGCTCAAGCGAGCGAGAAGATCGAGCGTGACGTGCAGATCCGCATTCAGAGCGTTCTCTCGAGTATTAAATGCTACAATGAGCTACGTGAACAAAGGAATCGCGAGCACGCCAAGCTGCGGGACATCATGTTGCGGTGTCTTGATGCTCTTCAAATTGACGTTAGAGGGTCCGAACTACCCGACGCTAACGGGAATAATGGAAGCGCCAATGGCAGCGCTGGATCGAAGACTCATTGGGCCGAAGCACCGTCTCCGGAGCTTCTAGAAATGTTACAGCGGAAGATGACACAAGTGGCAGTCACGCTTAAAGTTAAGCACAGTTCTCGTATACTGGAACTCCCTCCCGAAGCGCTGCGACTCAACCGTGGCCATGACGGTCGACGCAGTAACATGTTCTCGACACGTGAAACCTCAAAGATTGTACTTGGGCCTCGAGAACCTTCCGGCTCTGCCTTGTCAGCCATTCTCGGTACAGTCCAACCGCCATCGATAGAGAACGCAGTTGCGCTAACGGAGAACGTGAGTATGATAGAAGTGATGCACGGCATGCATCGCGCTGTCAGTCCGGCTCGAAGAAAGGCCAGCTCGCTCTCGTTGGCGCCACCAGAACTAGGAAAACTGGGACATACTGGCATTATCAGCAATGTTACACCCGCTGTGGTAACTGGGACTAGGAGGTCAATACCAAGCGCGTTACCCCCAGTACAAGGATTATCCAGCAGAAACGCGTTGGCTGCGATGATTGAGGCAGATAAAGAAGACGAAGAAGAAGATGAGAGTGTGCAGGAGGGCGAAGATGACGATAATGACGATGAGGATGCGGATATTTAGAGTAGATTTTGCTCTTAGACTGCAAAAAAAAATCCAGGTGTGGTGGAAGAATCTATTTTATCGGATATTCTTGCGCGGACGACTGAGTGGTGGAGCTTTACGAGGAATGCTACTAGCGGATTGTTGTCGTACAAGCCGCCGACGAACTGTTCGTGGAGTCTGCAGCCATTTGGCACACAGTGAGTTACCATAGCGTTGACAAGTGAAAAACCGTGAGTAACTCGCAGTTTCGTCCGCTGAGGAAGCAGGAAAAATCCGTTCAAAATGTCCACGTCGATCCATTTCATCATCCATGGCTTGGACGATATCCCAATCGCTGGCAGTGAATAAATCCAAGTGCGTTGCGTCAAACCGCTCAATATTTGGGTCTTGTACAGCTTCGTGCAGCTGGCGGTTCGCTGAAGTACCGCGCATGGTCTTACTGCGTCGGAAATGGCGGGACATACCGGTATTTAACGTAACAGGTGAATAATCTAGCCCAGCGTGGATATTCACGGGGATATTCTCTCTTGGTACGCTCGTGATCGGTACTTGTAACCCCACCAAATGGAACGTGTCGCTCAGTAGTAAGCCTTTAACTCGGCGGTCAAGGGGTGATCCTCCCATAAGAGACGGAGAGACGTTGACCTCAATGAGCCAGGGACGTAACTTGGAGTCCAACATGAGATCAAACCCAAAAAGTTCAAAGCAAGAACTTTGGCCTGCGAACTGGTGGAATAACGGGGTAAGATGAGCTTCAGCAGCGATGATAGTCTTGCATACGATGGCTCGGATTTGACTCATGAGCGTCTCGGGGTCGTCCAGAAGATGTTGGGACTGAAGAGCACGGATTAAAGCCGTTAAACTCCACTTGCTGCCTGCGTCTGCTCGCTGTGCGTCTGCGTTCTCCACGAATCCTTTGCTGCTCTTGTTAATGGCGTAATTGGTGAGATGGGCGAAGCGATTCCGTGGGTTTTTGAGGGAATATGGCGCGGTACAGAAGCGAGCGATGCCCTCTTGAAACAGATAGATACGAAGAGGATCCAGACTCGTGACGAGAACGTACAATCTTAAGTCGAATTTGTAGCGCTCGCCGTCGCCCAGCAGCAGTGGATCAGATACGTATTTCTGCACGATCATCGCCTTCGTTTTCTTCGTATTTTTCGACTTTTTGGAGAGTTTTCGAGCATTGTCACACATTCTACAAGCGTCTCGATGAGTAAGAACGCGAATACCACGACCACACGCAGATGCTGGCGGTTTAATGATCCAAAGCGGTTCGACTATCGCTTTATCTGATCCCTTACTGTTCTCCACTATTGAAGGAAATGTTCCAGTTATAAAAGCCTCGTTACGCTCCAGTGCTCGACGGAACGACTCAAGTTGATCCGGTAGTGAAAACCCTTCGGGAAAGAAATCATAACTCGCTCCAAAGCGTCGACGACAGTTAGAGAGCATCTTCATGAGTCGATCTTTACGCCCAATAACCCACGGATCGGGAAAGTGATTAAACACTTGCGGGTGATCGCCTCGAAACTTGTCGAACTCCGTCTTGGGCACAGGTTTCGCCCATGCCAAGTGCCACGCAGTCCATTTCTTCCTTGTACGAAACAATCCTGCAGTAGCGAAGGCGTTCTTCACGCAATTGCGTTCCCAGGAAGTTCGGTAGAACAATGCCAGCGTCTGTGCATCTACCGTGGTGACAACCAGACTAGAGTAGTCTCGTACAACCCCAAGAGAAGGTGGGTAGTCGAAACACACGGTTGGGCTGCGTTTAAGCGGATCGCTGCGACTGAATACCAGCTTTGCCACAGGTGCTGTAGAGCATTTCTGACCGGGTTTTAACGTTTTAAACGTTTTAACACCAGCAATTGAATTCATTTCAGCATCGTCGCCACTTTCTTCGTCTCCGTCATTTTCACCGTCATCTTCGTCTTCGAACTCTTGCTGTGGGTGAAGACGTCCAGTAGAACTGTAAGACTGGTTCGAGCGGCTGTATATTACGCCAGAAGGACTTATTGTAGAGTTTAGCGTGGCAGGAGAATCGTCGATACGAAGCAATCGACACCACAGACTCAGCCGTGTCTCCATGATCCGAATCCAGACGTCGTCTCCGCTATATTACCAATGCTATCTCCTATGCTGCGTCCGTTTCGCCAAACGCATACGAAGGGCCGCCATAAAGGAAAACGATGGGCGTCGGAAGAACTGATAGGCTAGCAACGTTAAAATTATGTGTTGTTGGATAACGAAAGGCCCAGCTGAAAAGTGTCAGCCATAATATGGATACGAGTACCGTGCGCGCCAAATTGTTAGGACCGCCATTTTTTGTGCACACTTTCGAGGATTTCTCAGTGTGTAGGACGAGTTGAGAGGTGCTGTTTGGATATGACATTGTTATAGGACCTAGGTACCCGCTACTTGTGTTAACAACGGCAATTTCCATCTCCTTGGCAGGGTTGGCATACAAATTGTCAGTTTCCGCACCTGCGCCACAACTTAGGACCATCCCTCTTTTCTGCCAAAACGATCATTTTTATGAACTCCCATACAAACTTCTATATTAAATATCGTACTTTTAGAAGGAATAATGACTGGAGGAAGCAAACTGCAGCCAGCACACTGGAGGCTGCCACTGCCGCTCTGAGCCTTTCATTTTCGAATGGGCCGCGGAACGGCCCTCACCAACGAAGAGTACTGGTGGGTCATTGGGTTGCACGACGGCGGAGTCTCTCTACGAGAGATTGCAAGAAGGACAGGCCGTTCACGCTCAGCATCTCGGCGCGCAATCAAGCGAGAGCAAGGTCCACAGAGCGACGACCGTGGCGAGCGACCGAAGGCAGGAAGGCGGTCAGTGCTGTCGGATCGAGAGGTGCGACAGGTTGTTCGTGCGGCTGTGACGGGCGACTACTTCGCTGCTGAGCTCAAGACCAAGTTCGGCGTCACGGCCTCGGTGCGCACTATTCAGCGACTGCTGAAGAACGTCGACCACCTGGTCTACCCCAAGATGGACCGGACACTACCGCTGACGGCGGCACACAAGAGTGCACGTATGGCGTGGGCTGAGGAACACATCCTAAACCCTGGTAAGTTTGTTAACTATTGTGTGTTTTTACCATTAACGATACTAATTTATTGTCATGCTGCGTAGGAATATGGGAATATATTATTTTTCTGATGAAAAAAAGTTTAATCTCGATGGCCCCGATGGCTACAAATTCTACTGGCACGACTTACGCCAGCCAACGCAGTCATACGTTCGCAGGCAGAGCGGTGGAGGCAGCGTGATGGTGTGGGGTGCTTTCAGCGATAAAGGCAAGAGCAAGCTCGCCATTTTGCGAGGCCGGCAAAAACTCAGGTGACTATATCTATACACTTTCTGAGTATATGTTGCCGTTTGCTCATGCTAAGTATGGTGTAGACTACGTATTCCAGCAAGACAATGCTTCGATTCACGCTTCTCGTGAGGCGAAGCAGGAAATGCAAGTCAACACCATGGTGTGGCCTGCTCGTTCGCCGGACTGCAACCCGATTGAAAACGTGTGATCAGCCATGGCGTCTCGAGTGTATGCGTATGGACGTCAGTACGACAACGTGGACCAGCTAGAAGCTGCCATCTTCGCTGTTTGGGACTCTATCGAGCAAGAATATCTCCTTAAGCTCCTGAAGTCCATGCCTCGCCGTTGCCTTGTAGTCATCAAAGGAAAGGGTGCACTTACTAAGTACTAACTTTAATATAGAAGTTTGTATGGGAGTTCATAAAAATGATCGTTTTGGCAGAAAAGGGGGATGGTCCTAAGTTGTGGCGCAGGTGCGGAAACTGGCAATTTGTATGCCAACCCTGCCAAGGAGATGGAAATTGCCGTTGTTAACACAAGTAGCGGGTACCTAGGTCCTATAACAATGTCATATCCAAACAGCACCTCTCAACTCGTCCTTCACACTGAGAAATCCTCGAAAGTGTGCACAAAAAGTGGCGGTCCTAACAATTTGGCGCGCACGGTATATGCAGCATCCGGCGCTACTCGCTCCGGTTGCTAAAGGGGTAATGCTGAAAAAAAGCATATGTCAAATCATAGTTTTCAGCACCGCGCCCCAAATCCGTACGCACATGAGTATCAAGTTCAAGAGGATAGCGCCCTTCGAAGCTCATCAAATCCTTCAGGTTCAGTGGCGCCAACAAAAAGGGAGAGAAGCCGAAGCCAAACCGTCGAAGAGAGCTCGGGAGTACATGCCAGGTGCGTCCCTGTGTGTATCTGTTAGATGTGACACTGCCCCACCCCCCTAACGTATGTGCTGTGGATAGCCACGAACCCCTTGCGACCAGAGAGTACTGCGCGAACTGGGTGCATCTACTCTCGCAGCTGCAAAGCAGAACTGGCCGTGAAGGAGGATGGAACTACACTATCAATGTGCGAGGAGCACAAAACTATCAGGCAGCCAAGCTCCGAGAACGTCGCGCCAAGATGCCCTCACGCCAATTTGATCCGCTTCAATGTCAATACCCCGCGGGTTGCAAGAAGGAGAGATCAATCAAGTTGAATGGAGACCGTGACTGGTTGTGTGGGTACCAACGTGAGCGTCAAAACGCTTCAGCGCGCGCGCGTTATAGGCGTTCGACATCCAAGAAAAAACAGAAAAGCAAGGCCTCATGCGTGTCACCAAGTGACGGTGGATGCTCTCCTACCAGCACTATTCTGAACCCCGCGAGCGCTAAGGTGGAGAATATGGATGCGAAAGCAAGACGCGCACCTGCTGGAGAGGAAAAGAAACGAAAACTTATGCAGAGAGCGAAAAAGCTAGGAACTTTGCAGGAGTCATCTAGCCATGTACGTTCAAAACAAAATCGACAACCTTTGGCACAACACGGTCCTGTATTTGCCGAGGATGGATCGATCAAGCGCAGAAATTATGGCGACGCGCCAGGAACCAACGGAGACCCAAGCGATGCTCGTCAGACTGAAGAGGTTCCTACGTTGCCGCACAGAGAGCCACGTTACACAACAGTAAATGCGGAGGTGAGTGAAGCTGCTGAGGACGGCAACGGATCGGAAAGACTTCCCGCCGAGGTGTTACACTGCAACATTTTGCTACAGACGCTTTACATGTTGGTGTCTGTGGCGATTGAAGGCTCTCTACAGCTCCCAACGCTGGCCGTGCATGAAAATCAAGCTTCCGGTGCAGCAATTTAAAAAAGGTCAATCTGTTGCTGTTTCAGTGGTAACTTCGGCTCCGGCTCACATTGAAGGATCGGCTGCACCTTCAAGTGCAACGTCGCGGGAACGGATCCGCACACTACGTAGTGATATGTGGCGTCGGTTAGCGGATACGGAGCGTTTGGGAACCCTTGAGCAGATGGCTAAAGACCCATGCTTCATGAGCATGTGCGCAGAGTTGTGGGAAATGCACACGACTACGGTGGGTTAGCTATTGGCTGAATTTAACGCTACAGCAAATGAGAACCATTGTGAAACTGCATTATACATGGGAAGCGCTGGTCTAATGTCTACGATGCCCATACATTCGGCAGTGGCGGAAGTACCGCCCTTGATGCTTGGTCGTGTATGTTGGCTCTGCAGCTGTCCTTCCTTTTGTGATCCTCGTGCCATACCTGATCAACACCATTCAGGTCAGACAAATCTAGCAGCAATTCCCCTACAAAGGCAACTGCTCACCACATTGCACCCACAGCATGGCCACCGCAAGATATTGCACAACCAGTCTGTTGTAGCTGCTAGCGAT
The DNA here is from genome assembly GCA_016880985.1 of Phytophthora idaei. NCBI lineage: Eukaryota > Oomycota > Peronosporomycetes > Peronosporales > Peronosporaceae > Phytophthora > Phytophthora idaei. The sequence goes on along the minus strand of QOKR01000198.1, from coordinate 26,864 downwards.
GGTTGCAAATCACCACCACGCGATATGGGTGATGTCTACCATAGGAATTCACCGGGGCGTACTTCCTGCGTTGTGGAGCCGCGCAACTTCTTTCATGTTGACGACCACGGAAGCCGCTGCGTTAGTCGTTCTTGTCACCGCGGCCGATACTCGGGTTTCCTCGCGCTCAAAGACTAATGTCTGCTCTGGTGTTGCTGTTAGCTTTTCTAAGCTAAGTCGCTGTGTGATGACGATTGAATACCGACTGCGGATGCGCGATAAAGCGACATATGCGAATGCAATATTCGGGATCGAATTTGAATAGAAACTACATATGCGCACGTCAAACCTTGGACTTTGTGAACCGTCATAGCATAGGTCAATCGGAGAGGAGTTCCTCTTCGCACAACGCGAAGGTCACTTGAAGTCTTACCCCATGATACTTCTTTTGCCACAATCGGCACAATATTTGGTACATCATCATGAAGAGATGGTCCCAAGTATAAGTCCGTGATTTGGACGAGCACTATCGATAACCTATTGCCGCTGACGAACACAAAATCGTGAACTATGCCGTTGGTACCATTGCATACTCCTGCCATTTGGGCCATGTTGAATGAAAGGGTTACAGGAGCTCCAACGCACAGCTTTAACTTATTCGAAACTACCCGGTCGTGATCTGGATGAGGAACTTCTGCTTTTTTCAGTAAAGCTTTCACAGTCCCTGTTGGGATATCCCGTTTTGCCGTAAGACGTTTCTGCTGCACAAAGTGTTGTGACGTAATGTTCACTGTTGGTGTGTTTGCTGCCCTAATTCTCGTATCGTTTGAATCATTAACATCGACGTTTTTGTAGGCAATGTGCTTTGCTTTAGCCACCCAGTCCGGTGCATCAACGTACTGCAAGCTTCTTGAGCTAAACAACGCGATGTCATCAGCGGTCGGAGCTCTCTTTCGTAGTCTACTTAGAGCTGCAAACCATTCAGGGTCCTCTTTACCTCGATTTTGGCTGGAGATCGTACAGATATTCTCTATGCTATTCCAAATCTCTCTTCCTCGACGTTGTACATCGTTTGATATTTTTGATATCGGAGTTGATAGCGAACTTGGAACGACGGGGTCCAACTGAGCTGAATCTCCGGTGAAGTAGACATCTCGTCCTCCAAAGAGTTCATCAGCGTGGTCTGAACCTACTAAGGTAAAACACATGCAGCAACAATACAAAGACGTGCATCTGGTCATACTAGATGAATTTAGCATGGTATCATGTGGCATGTTGTACTGGATTGATGAACGAATGCGCGAAATATGGCCCGATTTCGATTCTAGAATTGATTTGTCAGGCACGGAGAATGCATTTCTAGAAACGATGAGAACGACAGCGCCGAACAGAGAGTAACCTCGGGTGTGTAATTGTGCTTAGCTTTCCACTCTCCACTAGTAGAAGGACTGTTGGGATTGACTGCGGTATCCGGTTCTGAAACCAGTGCACCATTAACAGGATCGGTAACGAACACGTATTCAGACGAAGGCAGCGAGGTGAGGCAAGAAGAGTCATGAGAATTCTTTAGAAGATCTAACTTCTCCTGACGAGCTATTTTGGCGTTAGATTCTTCGAGTAGTTCGCTATCTAGATGCAATTGCTGTTCCTCAAGAAATTTGGCGGCGCATTCTTCATCGCTTTGTGGCAGTTCGTCCAGTGTTCTCCACGGCACGTAAAGGAATATTTCAGAAAAACAAAACCTCGGGTTTGAAGCATCAGGCTTCATCCATGGTGATTTTTGCACAACATCAGGTTTGGAGCGGCGTTTAATCCAACCTTCTTTATCTTGACGTTTCCAGATATCTGTCAAGTTTTGTTTCTTCTTGCACAGTGATTGAATCGTTTCGAACCCTTCTACAAAAGAAGCGAAACTCATCGTTTCAAACTGCTCATTTGCAGGTCTGCTCATGTATGCCCTTTCAATGGGCTCAATTCGAATGGCTGCCATGCTATCTTCCTTCGCTAACGCAGCCACTTCACGCATATTACGCGGCTCAACACGATAATAACGGAGATTGTGACGAAGGGCCTTCACTTTTACTATCGTGCGCGACTTACTATGCATTGGGAGGCTTCGCAGCAGTGTGTAGTACGCCTCGGGAGCTCCCACTTCTCGAACAGACAGTGTAGCGTTAGCAACACGTTTCAATATTGAATGGTAGGATAAGTTTGGATCACATCGTTGTGTTGCCTTACCAATGACACGCCTAAATATCAGCGTATCTGGCTCAGCCTTGCTGACGTATGATCCAGCATACTCCGCAGCACCGTACGAGTTTCCAATAAGTTGCAGGTCCATATTGGTACCCCAGCTGGACAAAAAATGAGGCGAATAGTTATTTATTGTTGGTACCGATCGCTTTTAGAGCACCTTCATGGATGGAGCTCCATCAGAAGCAAAAGTCATCTTAATTTCTGTTTGCTTTTGTAGTTCTTTCGGATATCCAAAGCGGCATGTGGTGCCCTTCTTTCTACATGACGAATTAGCGTAGCATATGTGCTACTGCACACGATGCACCAGTTTTGATAGATCGCACTGCCATTCGCTGCTGTCAAGCTGTGGTGGTCTATTTGCTAGAATATCAATCTCATCTAAGTACATGTAGAGCACTGGCAAATCTCTAGCTCACTTATAGTTTTGGATAAGACGGAGATTCTGTCATCTACAAACTTAGCAAGCTGGCGATGTCCCTCTTCAGTTTCAGATAGTTTTCTCACATCTGGTGCATCGCGAATTCATAGTAGGCAATGAACATGTGGCGAATCACGTTGTTGAAACTCAACTCGCCAGAAATAATCAATTACTTCACCCAGCGGCTTCGCTTTCCCGCACAAAACATTTTCAAAAAATGCTTTGAAACGACGGTGGAAATGCCTCGCACTAATATCTGGATTTTCGTTCAAATATTTTCTCCTTTCGCTATACGATAGACGCCGGCATTCATCCAAGCTCAAAGCAGGATTGCAAGTCCTTACGAAATCGGGCCAAATAGTATCGGCTACGCTTAGAGTAAGGAAAAATATTGGCCAACGATTTGGAAGGACCGGTTCCCTATCATAGACATCAGATCGTCCCTAGCATTGGTCCAATACAGACCACTACCTCTAACAACACGGAAATATGGTTTCATAGAGTCAAGCACTTGCATTGCTGCCTTTAACTCCTCCTGTTCATCTTATCGCTTAGTTGGGTGATTAGATGCTGACAATTGGTCAGGATCACGGGGTCTACCAGCGGTTTTGATAGCAGCGCTGCAAGTTTCCGAAACACTAACTCTTCGGACGAGGCCGTCTATCTGTCTGCGTTGTATGAGATTCATGCAAAAAAAACTTGAAATTGCCATGAATGATGATAAATCTTCTGTCGTGCCATTTCATCAAGTGAGAACAATACTCAGTCAAACTATATTCATGAACCCTGCCCTCAGTGTCATTTAGTGGGTTGTATTCGCCATGCCCGTCTGGAAAGAGAGTAGGAAAGCAATTTTGCATCAAGTGTTTTGTGTGGTACTCGTTTATTGGATCTTCTGGACAGCGAAGCTCTCCTATCGGGCAGTCAACAGCTGGTTCTATCCCTACTGCTCCCAGGATCCGCTCTAACTCCCTTTGCTTGCCGCTTTGATTTCCTTCCAGCTCGAAAGACTCTGTCATGCTACTCATTACGTCTTGCTCACTAGGTTCTTCACGCACGTTTTGCGAATAACCCAATTGTGTTGTAGTCTCTTGCTCCAATTCACTACATGAAGCACGCTCTTCCGTTTCACACATTGGCACTGTATCTTGTGTTTCATTCTCGTACTGCGGCATACTAGTATCTCCACATCTAGAACCTATCGTACGTTGAGTAGCATCCGTATCCACACTGTCTACTGTTTGCTGTACGTCTTCGTGTTCCTCTTCATTTATCTGGCGACGTTCTCCCTGCAGTTCTTCGATTTCATCTTCCGTTATTGGAATCGTTGGGGCGTCACGATTGGCATCAATATTTTCCAACTCTTTGAGATTGTCCTCCGAAACCGTGATGTGCTTGTAAGGAGGGTTGTTGGCTACCAGCCAGTGGAGTGCACGTCTCAACAGATCCGGGCGTACCCGAAAGTATTTTGTAGTTGTAGCCGATTTAGATGCAAGAAAGACAACGCCGCATTATTTTAAGTAATTATCGAACAATCTCAGCAGGTTCATTCCAGTAGTTAATGGCATTGCCTTTGGTAAACTCTTGGCCGTCACGATAGAGATTTACACAAGTTGTAAAGCAAACGCCGATCAATCGTGCTTCGGTTCGATTTAGCGCGGCAAGCGCTTTTGGAATGGCAGCAATGCGGAACCCGCTGCAGCGAGAGAACTGTGGAGTCTTCTTTGCACGAAGCGCCATGTTACATATACTACAAATCCAAATAGACTGTGATGTCTTTGAAGATGTTAGTACGAGGCCTTCATCGATAATTTCAACAACACCAAGATTGTTTTGGAGTGGAGAGAAAAAATCAAACTTTGGATCGTATAGTTTAGTACAGCTTTAGCAGCATTTACCAGCTCCCCGCAGCTGCCGCATACTCGATAGAGTGGCACATAAATCGAAGCGAAGAATGTTGTCACAATTAGGAAGTGTTAGTAAAATGTTTATCGAAAATGTCACGCATAATTTCAACTTCCTACCGTCTCTATCGGGATCAAAATGGTTTGTATCGCTCAGTCCAACTTGAGATCCGGTTTTCGGGGATTGATATGTTCACCAATTTCCTGTGCCGCCGTATTTCGTTTCTTGGTCTCCGCATGGCGTGCCGCTCTTGCCGTTGCGAGTTCGCGTTTAGTTTCGTCAATAGAGGCTGGTTTCGCACTAACATGCTTCCTACCTCTGGTTGTTTATCGCGTTGCACGAGCCTTTAAGGCTCTACCTGCCGCCTTAGCACGACGTGGCTTTTTCTTCGCTGTTCCCATGATGGAACGTCAAATGCTAAAGTACGTCTAACTCAAACCCGGCAAATTGTGAAGGAGGATGGAATCCATGGAAGCCAAACGGTGTCTACTCGTTCAGTCAATGCAACACTTCGCTTCAACTTGAAGTTGATCGAAGTTCGCACGCAATGTGAGGGGAGGAGTGACTGCACAAATAGAATCAGTCTGTCAAATTGTCTGTTACAAGACCCACGAGCTTTGCATGTGCTCTTTTCGCCTCTTGACCTCCTTGCACTACCTCACGGTCACAACACCGTTCAAAATATATTCAAGCTGCCTCTGCTCATTTAATTTGGCCTCTTTGGCTGCTCTTTAAATGCATTCAGTACATCCTTGAAGCCTACAAAGCATCGTTACTACAGCAATCGATCATATGTAGTGCTCACATTAAATCTACTTTTCCTACAACTACTACTCTATGAACTAAATTCTACCGAGCTTTAACAATACCCCATCCGAATTGAACGTCTTCAGTTCGGAATCCGAACTGAACCCATACAATTCCAGCTCGGCATTGCAGGAAGCGCATCGAAGCCACGCCATTAGCAGATCTTTCTACAAATCACCTGAATGATGAGCACCAACCACTGTGGTGGAATCACAGCTACTCACCAATCCACAGCGTGCCCAACTGCAATGTCTCTGAGTGGTCTGCCTTAGATACCAGCAAAAGTGGCTCGGTCAGGCTCAGCTCTAATGCGCCACCGTCCTACCAGTGATAGTGTTTGCTGCGACTTCTGGTGAAATGGTCGTCTGTGAGAGCGACTGCTTAGCATTATTGTGCACACAAGCCCTGCATGAGTCCGGTATACCCTCATCACAGAGAAATAGGCAAGCAAATTGTACAACCAAAACGCACATTAGATCTGTCGGATTCACGCCAAACGACCGCTTCGGTATATCTTTCATACTACTACTCTGCAATCCAAAGCGAGCGGAACCTTATCAATGCCCAATCAGAACTGAGCACGTACGTGTGCAGCTGAATATTGCTGGAAGCGCATCCAAGGCACGCCATTAGCAGGGCTTTCTGCAACCCACCTGGATGCGAAGCGCCAGCCACCATACCAAAATCACAGCTACTCACCCATCCATAGCGAGCTCAAGCCCACTTGCAATGTCTCTAACAAATGTCTTGCCTCGGATATCAACAAAAGCGGGTCAAATAGGTTATACTCCACTGCACTGCTATCGAACCCGTGAAGGCGTTTGCTGTAGCTTAAACGTACCCAATCACACCATAGCGAGAGCAAATGCTTAGTATCTTGTCCGTGATGGCGCTCGTGGCAGCTCAAACGTACAAAATCACACGATATTAGACGCTGCGAGAGCGATCCTGCTCTTGATAGCGTTCACTGCAGCTCAAACATACCAACACGCACCATATTAGACGCTGCGAGAGCGAATACTTCGTATTTTGTCCGTGAAAACGCTTGCTACAGCTCAAACATATCAAAACACACCATATTAGACGCTGCAGCTTTCAATGCGCCCGTCACCTTGTATCTGTAGTCTGTAGCCCGGACGGTGCGTCCACAAGTTCCGCCTAAGTCAAACGCTGATATCAGTACATTCTGGGGGGGCTTTTTACGCAGGCATTGTACTGCACAAAACTAATATTGCATAAAGTTCCACGGGACGTTGACCCTGATTTACGATAAATCAGACTGGACCCACTCTTATTGAGGTGTGGCTACTTTTTACGGTATCAGATTCCGACCGAATCAGGCCGTCATAATCCTTAGCTAAACAGTCGTGATTACGCTAATCCGCACTGTCCCACGCAAACGTGCCCCTCCAGGGTTCCATAAAATTTTGACCCGACTTTAACGACCGTTAGACTGTTCGCCGAAAGTGACATTTCGACTTCCCTGTCTGAAGGGCCCGACATGCGGATTTTGATGTCCTTAAAGTACAGGTAATTTTCGCTCGAAATCGCCCCAGGGGACTATGATAAACCGTTTCTCCTAACCCGTTCCACATATTTACCGAGTAGTACAGTAAAAAGGGTAAATGACTTAAAAAGAGTAAATGCATTTCATTATAGGGGGGCTTTGCCCCAATTATCCACTATACTCTTTTTTTTCTTAGAGAAGCTTGGCAAATGTTTATAGATTTGTTCGTTTCCTATAGCGAAAACAAATAACGATATTTTTAACGTTTTTAATGGAATGTCTTTTTTCCAGTAAAAACGACGTGGTAGACATGCAATACACCGCCCTAGTTCCTCCTCCCCTACCCAGATTTCGCTCCTCTACTTCTGGAGAAAGGAGATGGTCTGGAAGCTCTCAGGGAACAGATATAAGCGCCAAAGCAGCGCTCAGAACGTCTTGTTCCATGGCGTCTGCATCAGTGGGCTTGTCTTGTACCCCACCATCTACGTCAGCATTGGTAACTGCAGTGCCAGTGGTCACTACAGTGTCGCGGACGGCCGTGGCGACGTATATCGAGACCATGAACATTTTAAAGGGCTGGCGTTCAGGGATAAGCTCCAACTTCGCGGCGGCGGCGTTTTGCAACTTGCTTTTCGGAGTGCATCGTCAACAAAACCTGATAACAAACGTGTAAATAACTTTAAGACGTTTTATTCAATCGAACTCTCGAAAAAACTGAAAAATACCCATTCATACAGATGTTTGCTCAAACCTTTCATTATATATATTCTATATGATGGGTTATAGTACATACTGCTACTTTAACAATCTAGTAACAAAGTCGTGCTTTGCCCGAAGAAGCTCTAAACTTTAGCGAAAATATATACTGCCAAGTTTTGACGGTTGGGTTTTCCAGCGCAAACGCATCTCTTTTCTTTTTTCAGGGAGGTACATTGATGTAAATTAACACTAACGACGATCCTATATCCTAAACGAGCAGACGTCTATTGCCTATCTGCCCTCCCTAATAGCGCATCTCGAGCAGCACACTGGGGGCCCCCTCATGCCCTTACACGCTCCCAACTCCGAGATCCGAGGACCTCTCATGAATATTATGCTGCATCCAGCGCCTCACATCGCTTTCCACGTTATCGAGTGCATCTCTCCATCTTCATTCAACAGAAATATCAGCCTGGGGGGCCACTTGAACACTCCGCTGAGAGTCCATAGCCAGTGCGTCCGCAGTGGTGTTGTATTCCCGGTGGCGGTGGCGCCAAGATGACACCGATAGCTTGTCCGCAAGCCGGCGACACCATCAGATCGTATTCAGATGGGCTGCGATCCGAGCTCGGCGCTTGGAGTGCTGTATGATAATTAACGCACTATATCCTATTACATGGAACGGCGACCACCGGTGCTGCATACACGCTTGAAGACCATGATACGATGGCACTTTTTCCGCCTGGTTGTTTGTGATAGTTAGGCTCACTAGAGCCATGCTGAAAAGTCAGCATGCCTGTGACTCCGCCGGCGTGGCTCCCAGTCGCACCACAGCCGCTCCGCAACCTCCCGGCCCCGGGTTGCCCCGTGACCCATCGTCGAAGAAGAGGAGGTAGCTGTCGTGGGCGGTAGTAGCTTGTAGTGTGTGTTCCGGTACCCAGGCTCGTGTGAGCGCTTCACAAACCAATTGGCCGCTTGAGTCAGTTGCGTAGCATACGGTCCCTCATTTACGCGTAAGTGGATCATATCGTAACCATTGCGAAGTTGCGCTGCCAGCATTGTGATATGATAGTCCTCACCCCCGACATTGATAGGGTCAAAGTAGAAAATTTGCCATCTCCAAACCCCATGAATGTAGAGCGCTGATCCCAATCGCCAGCAACTGTCCACGAATTTCGTGATGCAAACAACCAATTTGCATTCATCAGTCACAGAGGTAAAAGGGTGAATACGCTCCGTGAGTTCCCGGACGCCTGCAGGTATCGCGCCAAGCTCCAGCGCAAACATGCCATGCTCCATGGTGTCTAGTTGGAGGCCGAGAGTTTGCCACCACTTGAGAAAAAACCGCCTCAACTTCTGGGCCATAGGGCATGTCCAAATTATATGATAGAGTGAAATGTGTCGTACTCGAATACAGACATCTTGGAGACCCCGAATCCGGGGCGTACGTTGCGTAAGCCATGTTCTTCAGTCTAGGCAAGCCCTGCTTGCCCGGGGCTTTAGACCAACGATGCGACGAATGTGAGGTCATTCCAAATCCGCTAATCCTGCCGCTGCCTCTCACTGAATTCCCCCTTTCAACACTAACTTCGATTCTCGCATTTTAAGATCAGCGATTAAGCCCACCATGAACCCCGAAGTAGCACGTTCCCTACAGCACGTCGTAACTGCGATCGACAGAGCTAAGTATGCCGAGTGGATCGCGTTGACGGCTTCATTAGAGGGCGAGAAAGGTCTCCCTGGCCAAATCTGTTGCCGCATTTTCATTCTTGTTCCGGTCTGACGAGCCGCGTCAACCTCAACTAGGCACGGGACTGGTGGTGGAAGCGCCAGCCCCTCCATCAGGACCCCGATGGAGAACAACAGCCCAAGTATGCGAGCCGTGGAGCTGGCAATCGCCACCAGTTCGCGCTGAAGGCTTCAGGAGGTCGAGGACCTAAATGGGAAAACATTGGGTATGGTTGTATCCCATGTTGCTATCTGCGTTTGAGCGTTTACGTAAATCTGGTGTGAAAACGTCTTCTAGATTGATTCTAGTTATTGCTGTTACTTTATAGAAGACAGTGTAGCATGACATTTACGACAAAACGTTTCATTTCAATGACAAATGTCTTGTTGATTTGGTTACAACTCGTCGGATCCAAGATTTTACGGACAGGCACGTCATTTTCTATCGCCGGTTCAAGGGCAAAAACAAGTTAGTTGTGAAAAGCAGCGCGAGATTTATGTGGCAGTGGCTGAACATCTCGGAGGTCTGAAGCGTCAGTTCGATGACGGCCTTATGATCCTGAGTATCAGTTCAACATGGACGATAGTCATTTTGTAATTGACTTGGACGACGGCAAAACATGTGACTTCCGAGGTGCTCATCAGGTAAAATACCGCAGCGTTGTTTCCGGTAAGTTTCTACTATTTCAAATTGTCTATTTTGACTTTGCTAGCTTTTTCTACTCTGTGTTTTTAGGACGTGAGGGCAATACAATGTGTGTGCTAATTTGTGGAGGAAGTAATGCCCGAGTGGAGTGTCCAATGCTAAAAATTTAAAAATAAGAAGTCGAGCTACCCAATTCAAGGGCTATTGGATGCCACACCAGGGGTAGCGTATCGAACTTCACCGACGGCATTTATCAACAACGGAATCATGTACCAATGGCTACAGGAAGCTTGGTGCTGGGGATCGGGCGGGCCTTTCGTAAACCCGCCGAAACTCATTCGATAGTATAGGTTAAACTCGCCTTCCAGCAATAAACGTTCTGCATGCGTGCCCCACTTAATGCGTTCTCGAACAACGCGCATCGTACTTCTATGTTTCTTGATTTAGTCATCGCCAAGATAACCGTAGGTAGAATAACAGAACAGAACTCAGCGTCGTCGGCCCCACGATTCTGCACAGACTGGATGGTTGCCGGAGGAAGCGGTCCAAACATGTAGAGCGGTGCGAGCAAGAGAGAGGATTCAAACGTTGTGAAGTGAACTGGCGAGTGCAGAGCGACTGACAAGCTCTCATTGAAGGGATGAAGGGAATTTGGCCTCGAAGTCTATTTTTCGATAGTCGAAGTTTTAAGAAATCTGATTGGTGGTTTTCTTTTTTTCTTATGGATTTGTCGTGCGACATGAGATGTATCAAGAATATGAGTGGCTAATATTATAGCCAATAGGAGGTAGCCTAGAATTGACTGTGGATTAGTATGGTATAGTAATTCTCTATTAAATTGATAGTGGCAGATGTAGAGCGGTTGTGGAAGCTTCTAGAAGCTGCCATCCGCTTGAACTGCGGGGGCGGCACTTCTCGTTCCTCCCCCAAGCAACGCTTTCCTCTTGATATACTGGTAGCGCTTGTTGGTCCTAACAACCTGACCAAGAGAGCCCATGCCGACGAACGCCCAGCTCGGAGCCGAGATCGATCGGCTGAATCAAGTGATGGCAGACCGCACGCGAGTGCCGACGAATCTGCCCAAGTTCACCGGCAAGAGGGGAGAGGACGTACGCAAATGGCTGTTCCAGATCGAGAACGCCTGCCGCATCAATAACATCCCAATTGAGGACGCGAGCACACGTCCCCCGGGAATCACCGGGTCGGCGATGGAGAAGCCGGCCTCGGGCTGGTTTCTGCACTGATCATCGACAACTCGAAGCGAGGAGCACACGTGGTGGATTTTCCGTGAGCATGTGCTCCAACACTTCGAGGCGTCGAACTACCAAACTGTCCTGCGTGAGAAGCTTCAGCGACTCAAGCAGACAGCAGACATCGAGTCCTACAACGGCGAGTACTCGGCTCTCATCTTCCGCGTCGAAGGGATGAGCATGCTTGACCAGGGACTCTGCTACGCAAACGGCCTCAAACCGCGCACGCGTAGCTATGTAAAGTTGGAGAACCCTGAAACGTTCAGCGACGCCATGGACTTAGCTGTCAAGTACGAGGGTACTCACTTCGTTGACGACGCGCACGAGCGCCAACCCCGCGAAGACAAGAAACGTGTTTCTGCTAACCAGGCATCCGGCAAAGACAGACCGTCCAAGGCGAAACCATTCCGAGGAAGAGGTCGCTTCAAGCCGAAGTCGGACGCAAAACGGGCCGAGAGCCGTACCTGCCACTTCTGCAAGAAGCCAGGTCACATCAAGGTCAACTGCTTCGCCTGGAAGAAACAACAAGGCATGCAGGGAAACGAGCAACCACGTCAGTGAATGAGGGTCCTGACGTGGCCGAGAGCGTAACCAGAACACCTAAGATTGAGAATATCAGCCTTAACGTTCTGTGTGAAACCCCTCTTGTCTACAAGTCGCGCCCGTTGTTCTCGGTAACAGGAGAGATCAGCGTGGGTGGTCGGAGTTTTGCTACGCAAAGCATGTTGTTAGACTGCGGAGCTACCACGATCTACGTATCACAACGCTGGGTTGAGGAGCACCAACTCCAAACGACGAAGTTCGACGATAAGAATATCCGAGTCAAACTCGGAGACAACCAGATTATCGAGACCGAACTAGAGAGCTTACCTCTAAACATCATGGTGTCTGGCATACAAGATGCATACAAGTGTGTCGCTGTCGTGTACGCGATCCCCGACGAATTTGACTGCATCCTCGGAATCCCATTCTTTGAGGACGTACAGCCGCAGATGGATTGGAGAGGTCGATGAATCACAGGAACTGGAATCAAGACTCGGCGCTGGGAGCGAACAGGCGAGGCCTACGGGCCGATCGAGGAAGGCGACCGGTGATTGCCTCCGGGCTTCGGAGATCTGTCGAGGCGAAAGGCCTATCGGCGAAAAGACCCGATCGAGGCGCCGCGCTGGAAACGGATGTGACGTCCGCGGCCGGACCTGCTCGTGACGTAGCGCAAGAAAAATCCCCAGGTGTTGTCTGCGAACAACAAGAAGACGCGCCAGCCGGCAAGGGTTCGGCTGCGAGCGATGGCGGGAAGTCATCGGGGCGCGGAGGTACTGCAGGAAAAACTGAGGGAAGTAGCAGTGCCCGTGGGAAGGACAACGTCGTGGAGAAGATGTTCACGATGGGTGTCGTTGATGAGAGTGGTGTACAAACGAAGTACATCACGCGCAAGAAACTTCGGAAGCTCCTGAGAACCAAGACCAAGTCAGCGGATGAACCTGACTTTATGCTCGTGCTGACGAACGAGACGATCAAGCAGGTCGCACGCTCTCTACAGCGGCATGATCAACCCGACAATATCGCAACCGCGAAAGCTCAACGCTACCTGGAGACGGACTGGGATACGTTTCGTAGCAACCCGGCCTTCGATCTTCTCGTGAAGTACAAGGACAATGTGTTTCGTCCTGAACTCCCGGAAGGACTACCAGAAAAGAGAGATATCGAACACCGGACCGACGTGAAGGACGCAAACCTTGCGATGTATCGACAGCAATGGCGACAGTCACCGGAACAGCAGCGTGAAATCATACGATAGGTTGAAGATATGGTGAAGAAGAAGCTGATTCGACCCAGTATCAGTCCACATGCTGCTCCAACATTCTGTGTGCGGAAACCAGTCGGTTGGTGAATCGTACACGACTATCGATACTTGAACTCGAACACGGTGCGTCAGAGTATCCCGATGACCCGGAAGGAAGATATCTTGGACGCTATGTCGGAGCGTACTGGTTCTCTACGATGGACCTGATGTCGGCGTACTACCAAGTGCGCATGCGCGCGGAAGATATCAAGTTCACCGCATTCCAGGCGCCGAACGGACTTTGGGAGTACCTTGTGTTGCCCATGGGAGTCTGTAACGCGCCGGCGACGATGCATCGGTTGACTTCAAAGCTCTTCCGAGGCTTGGAGAATACAAGTTGTTTTACGACGACATCTACATCTTCACGAAGTCGCAGAACATCGAAGACTACTTAAAAGTATTGCGCGACAGGCTCAAGAACGAATGCGTGACGTCTATGATCGAAACCGTGCCGAGCAACAGTTTGACGTTGGCGACCGTGTGTACTTGAGCACCCAGCATTTGGATCCAAAACACACTGGTCTACCCAATTCAACCAAGTTCGGGCCGAAGTGGATTGGACCGTATACGGATGTCCGCAAGGTCCACAACCACGCGTATGAGCTGAATATTCAAGCCGGCAACAAGCTCCATCCGGTCTTCAACACTGGCTCATTGAAGCACTACAAGGACCCAGCACGATTGTCGCGGTCGCACGACGTCATCCTCGCAGATGGCAGTGTCGGCCAACTTGTCCAGCGATTGTTGGGCAAGCGGAAGCACAAACGACGGACGCAATATCTTGTGGAGTGGGTGGGCGAAGAGAAGCCGACCTGGGTTCCGGTGGAAGACTTAGGACAAGTTCCGGACTTGATTGCGAGTTTTGAAGAGCAGCGCCGTACCAAGCGACGACGAAAGACTCGACCGCAATAAAGGGGTTCAGCGCCAACATGTATTGCCTACATGATCTCGCTAATTGCGACTGAGTTTGGGCTTCTTGCTACTTTTCTTCTTTGGCCTTCTCGAACGCTTGGGGCGAGGCAACGCGACGCGGTACAGTGCGTACACCTTTGTGAGCCACCCCAGGATTGTTAGCGGCTCCAGAATAACCCGTGTGTCATCGCGTTCATGATAACCATCGTAAATCATGACTGGATCGCTTGGGCCCCGGATGATCAACGTGAAGCAGTGCTCGATGACATCTTCAGCCGCGCGGACAATGTAGTATCCAGGAGGGAGTCCCCGAACAGCTTTCTCCATCAAGACTGCGGACAACATCGACTTGTCTTGGTTCACCTTGAATAACTCGACATAATCGAGAGGCACGTTCTCAGCGCGGATGAAGTTGAAGAAAACATCGATGTCCCAAGCCAAGACACCATCGGCGAAAGTCTTGCCTTGCTGAAGGCAGAAGCGCTTCCAGTGATCGCGGTTTACCAAACCAGGACGACCAAGACCGTAACAAGCCGCTTGGAACGCATGCAGGAAGCAGAGATTTTCCTCCGACGCCCCAGCACCTCGGAAGTTGCTCCCGTAGAACGCATTGAAGGAGAGATCGCTGGCAGCAGCCATCCACTTGTTCACTTGGTTCATGCACCAGTACACGTGCTTCAGGTTCTCCGGCCACTCCCAGCTCAACTGACATGGACGACAGTTCCACTCGACGAGATACGCGACGTGCGGCGGCTCTCCGTGACGGTCGATCAGCTTGCGGACAGCGCACGCCGCCTCCGTGTCAACCGGTGCCTCTGGATTGTAGTGGTTCCACCAACCAGCCGACGGATGACGCTCAGGCGGCGAGGGCAACGGGGGGCACCCGGTAATAATCAGCGAAGCTCGGATCAAGCTCGCCGCAGCGTACGGGTCCGGATCGTTGTCATCCTCCCACTCTTCCTTGGAGCGGCGGCACTGACACCCTTTGCGAGGCAACCTGCTGGACCATGGCAGTCACCGGTGGAAGTCTGTTAGCGGGACCTACACCTCCCATACAAGGCGTTGCTTTCGTCAAAACCATTGTACTTTGGTGCTAGTCCCAGACAACCGAACCGGGAAGCCACTTGTGGTTCACCGAGCAAGTTCCCAAATGACAGCTGGGATAGGCGAAGCACGACTCTTGGGAGATGGGTGAGTGTATCAAGAATATGAGTGGCTAATATTATAGCCAATAGGAGGTAGCCTAGAATTGACTGTGGATTAGTATGGTATAGTAATTCTCTATTAAATTGATAGTGGCAGATGTAGAGCGGTTGTGGAAGCTTCTAGAAGCTGCCATCCGCTTGAACTGCGGGGGCGGCACTTCTCGTTTTGCGCGCCCTCCCCCAAGCAACGCTTTCCTTTTGATATATGAGATGCGCGCGCGTCTACTTTTGATCTTCGTCGCATGCTCCACCAACCAATCCGAGACAGCCATTCCGTCACATGCGACGATGGAGCCGCCCAAAACTGCCACAAAGGCCGATATGTCAAGGCCTGCGAGAGTTGATAGTGTGAAGTATTGAGCAACGGCAGTTGGTTTCTGTCGTGTTCCTGCTCTACTTGCCCCTGCTTGAACAAGGCGCTTGGTGCACACTAGTTGACTTGATTTCAGTAATGAATAGTTTAGCCTACATATAACGGAGACTGCGCTGTGTGTGCAGTATCCCGCAATCCCAATCTCGCTGCGTGGGCGAACAACGATTGCTTCGTTCCCGTTCTGCGCTTAACGTCACAGGCACTGAGCCCAAACGCGTGAAGCTTTGGTAGTTAACACTCTGGAGTTTCGAGAGATTGGTTACGATGGCCGGATCCAGTCCACCGCCGGCGTCGTTGGCATCAGCATCGACTACGAGCTCTATGGTTGGATTGAGTGCAACAACTGTGTCTGGGACTACTACTACTAGGTTATGCTCATCCGTGGTGAGTTCTACGACTGGAGCAAGTGCTCAAACTTCCGTTATGTCTGCTAGTGGAGTGAATCCGACTGTGGCAACTGGGATACCTGGTGGATTTGACTTTGCACGATTGGCAAATAGCGGGATACCATCGTCGCTCAGTTCGTCTATGGCTCCTCCACCGTGGGTGGGCTTTGTAGAGTCTCATCCTATGAGCTTTGGAGCTCCCTACTCTAACATGGCTGGTATGTCGTATGGGTATGGTTATGCTGGATCGGGATATCCTGGGGAAGTTACTTTGGTTCCTGACTATCAAAATGCACGTGGTGCGGGTGCTGGTTTACTGGGATCTCAAATAAACCGCCTGTCACGAAGGGTAGCTTTGACTTGTATGCTGTTCAGTTGAAGACCTTTTTGAATCGATTGGGACTTTGGGGTGTAGTTGAAGGGAGCGAAGTACTCCCTCAATCAGATTCTCATTCCCAAGCTGCATTTGATGCTCGCGATAACGCAGCTCGTGATGCGATATTGCGTGGAGTTCCTGAGACAGACGCAACAATAATTTGTTATGAAGTGTCTGCTAAAGACATGTGGACTCACTTCGAAAACAAGCAGACGAAGCGCGAGTACGCTAACTACATCTTTGCACGTGAGCAGCTTTACTCGAACAAGTATACTCATGAGATGAATATGAGTGACTGGTTAAGAGAGATGGAGCTGCAGAAGCGTGAACTTCAGCACTATGGGAAAATGATTAGTGATGAAGAATTTGCGGCGATCCTGCTGGTTAATGTATCGCGCAAACACCGTGAGGTTGTGAGGCAGTTTTCACGGCACTATGCTGTGTTAGCGCTACCTGGGGCTCACCAGCTGGCACCTACGGCTGCACAAGTTATGAATGCCCTACGCGCTGAGCAAGACCTGGATGAAAAGGTTGCAGAAGAATTGCCTCGCGCTAGTATTGGTTCACCGAATAAAACCCCAGCCACCCAGAATAAGCAGAACAATGGCAATTCGGGGTACCGGTAATACTGCCAACACTGGAAAGAAAAAAAGCAGCGGGGTAGAGGCGGATACAAAGCCAAGAAGAAGGATCAAAACGGAAAGTCTGACAACAGTAACCAGAAGAGTGATGGCTGCTGGAAATGCGGTGAGCAAGGTCATATCAGGGTCAATTGCCCAAATCGGAAGTCGGGAGATAACTCACAAGGACAGAAGCCATCTGCTGGTATGGAAGCAAAGCGGTGGCAGAACAAAAGAGGTGGTGACGCTGGAGGGGCGCAAAGAAGTATTGACGCATTAACCCAGCGCAAAATTGGTGCGACTGCGGTGGATACTCGGTGTCACAAGCCTGGGATCACGGAGTGGGTATTGGATACGGCGACAGACGTACATGTATGTACTGATGCCAAGTTGCTGACCAACTCACGGCCAGATCGTGAGCACATCTTCTTAGATTTCGATGGGCAACCAAAAGGTGAACGTATGGTAGGGACGGCCAACCTCCAAGTGACGAATATCACTTCGCAAAGCGAGGAAATGCTGGCGCTACCTGGTGTTGTTCACACACCGACTGGACCTGATAATCAGCTAAGCTCGAATCTGCTTGAGGAAAATGGATGGAATCTAAGTTTCGAGCAGATGAATAGCAAACGGATTTGCTGGTTGGAGAAAGACGGGAAAAAGTTCCTGCTCAAGAAGTTTCAAGGTCTCTATCGATTGCAAACTAAGACGGCAGACGTACGAGAAGTGCGTGCTGTACTTCGAGCTTCTACAGCAGATCTGGATCAAAAGATCAAGAATACGGATGAGTTTGAACGTTGGCACCTACGTTTTTGCGCATCTCAACTATACGGCTTTGCGTAGCATGGCAACACATGAAGCTGCAGTTGGTTTGGAGAGATTATGTAGCGCTGCAGATCGTTCACAGGACACTAGTGGAAAATGCAGGACATGCACAGCCTCGAAGCAGAAGCGCATGCCATACAAGACGAAGGTTTCGAGGAGAGCTACCCATGCATATCAGAAGTTGATGTCGGACATGTGCTACGTGGGTGTACACACTTACGATGACTATCAGCATTTCCAACTCGTTCAAGATGAGGCTACACGCTATGTCTGTTTTTTTTTGCTGAAAGAAAAAGCAGAAGCATCTAGCGTGGTAATTGCTCAAGTCGAGTGGCTGTTAGCTCAAGGTCACCGCATAGAGGTTTTTTCTTCAGATCAAGGAAAAGAGCTTGTCAATAAGACACTGAAAGCATTCCTCAGTGGGAGAGGCATTGAGTTCGTGTGGACGAATGCTTATAGTCCCGAGGAGAACGGACTTATTGAAAAGATGAACGGTGTTCTGTTGGCGCGTGTTCGCAGTCTTTTGACGATGGCGCACATGCCGCACAGCTTGTGGGGTGAAGCGTTCAAGTTTGCAGTGGAGGTATTGAACGTGAGCCCTTCTAGTGCACTTGATGGAGATACCCCGTACACGCGCCGGTTTGGTGAGCGACCAGACGTCGAGAAGCTGCGCATTTGGGGCTGCGTTGTGCACATGTTTACTCCAAAGGTGCTAAGGACGAACAAGCTGGATAACCCGGGCAAGTTGGGTCTTTTTCTCGGGTTTGCTGAGAGCTCTGAGGGATATTGAATTCTGGATTTACGTACTGGAGATGTTAAAGAACATCGTTCGGTGGTATTTGATGAAGATTGGACGGTCGATAGCTCTTATATAGAGAACCTTTTGGCAATTCGGTATCGACGCGGCCGCTTCGTCCTGTCGGACGTGATTCCTCTCGTACGGTTACCGGTCATGGCACCAGTAACTCAAAAGGAGTTAACTGGACCCTGTCAAACGTCAACGTCTAGCAAAAGTACGTGAGAGTTCTGAGCCTAGCGGTGTGGTGGAGCAATCTCCAATTAGTGTGGGAGTGCCTGCGCTTGAATTGTCGAGCTCGTCTCCGGTGGGAGCGGCTTTGGCTGCTGCCCAGCTGTCACCTTGGGGTGCACCGCAGCAACAGGTGGAATGCTTGGAGCATGATGAGCCACATGAAGAGAATGGTGATCCTGAGCTTGCTAAGAGCGTATCTAGCCGTCGCTCAACGCTGCTGCGGGAATTGCCCGAGTCTTTCAAGTGCAAGAGCCAGAGGAAGATGTGGAGGAAGATGAAGCTTTTGTTATCGCTTCGGGTGATCGTGTGAGAAGATACTCAGGCTCAGTGGGAGGAGATCTATCGTCGACTGGTGATATTGGAGACGATGATGATGACTATCAGGAGTTAGGAGCATCGTTTCGTCGTTCGACGCGTGTTCGACGACCGAACGTAAGGCTTTGCGACTACGAAATTGAGTTGCCGCAAAGTCTGATGATTCAAGCCGTGAATGCCATCTTAAAACCGACATCGGTGGATGCAGCTCTGGAAGCACCTGACTCTGATAAATGGGTTGAAGCCTTGAATACGGAGTACAATGAGATGATACGAAACAATACCTGGGAGCTGGTTGAAAAGCCGGACGGTGTGAAGGTATTGACGAGCAAATGGGTGTACGTTCAAAAAACGTAACGCGAAAGGAGAAGTGGAACGATACCGTGCTCGGATAACGATCAAAGGCTGTCAATAAAACTATGGGCTGAACTTTTGGGAGACGTACGCGCCTGTTGTATGTGCTGAGGCAGTGAGATTGATACTCCTACTGGCACTACACTGTGGATTGCTGTGTCGCCATGTCGATTTCGTGACGGCGTTTCTCAATGGACCTAGTGAGATTTACATGTACCAACCAGATTTTTTCGATGGTTGAACTGGGCGAGTGTGTAGGCTGCTTCGGAGCCTGTTTGGCCTGAAGCAGGCCCCGCGCATTTGGTACCAAACACTCGACAAGTATTTGAGAGAGTGTGGGTTTCAAAGATCGAAAATGGATGGTGGAATCTACTATCGCTGGGTAAATGATAGTCTTGTTTTCTAGACTCTTTACGTTGATGACATCGTGATTGCAGCTACAAAGGAGAACACCGAGCTTGTGCTGAACGAGTTGAGCAAGAAGTTTAAGGTCAAGGAAGGGAAACTTCCCTCTACCGGGTGATCCGGACAAAGAGCCTGTATGTGTGAACATCGATCCCGATGTGTATTGTGGGTTCGTTACAGTATTTGGTCAGCTCTTCTCGACCAGATATCGCGAATGCTGTGAGGACTCTGGGCAAATTCTTAAATTTCTATACCAAAGAGCACTTCGTGCTAGCTAAGCGCGTCCTTCGCTAACTGCAGGGTACGCGTGACTACGGATTGGTATGGTATAAGCCGGAGTCTCCAGGAATGCAACTAGTCGCTTATGCGGACGCAGACTTGGGGAATGAGAAGGATGATCGTCGTTCTATCACGGGATATGTGCTGCTGCTAAACGGGTGTACATTCTCTTACAAAAGTAAGAAGCAGTCGATTTTGACAGACGATACATGCAATGCGGAGTTCGTGGCTGCTAGTGAATGTTCGAACATGGTCAAGTGGACGCACAACCTGTGTGTTGAACTGAAGATCAGAAAGACAGCGAAGACTATTCTCTTTGTGCGACAACCAAGCTGCGATCCGAGTGATTAAAGAAGTGCGTAGTGGATATAAGATCAAGAGTGTGGACCTGAAGTTCCACAAAATTCGCGACTTCGTTGAGCGTGGCGTTTTTGAAGTGAAGTATTGTCCAAGCGAAGACAACGTTACGGACATTTTCACGAAGCCTCTTGGTCCACAGCAGTTCTGCAAGCTGCGCGAACGCCTTAACGTGTTGTCTGTACCAGAGAACGAGTAGTTCTGCTCAGCAAGCAAATGGCTTGAGCTTCGGATGAAGGCAGCAAAACGAAGTGGGAGTGTGAAGTATTGAGCAACGGCAGTTGGTTTCTGTCGTGTTCCTGCTCTACTTGCCCCTGCTTGAACAAGGCGCTTGGTGCACACTAGTTGACTTGATTTCAGTAATGAATAGTTTAGCCTACATATAACGGAGACTGCGCTGTGTGTGCAGTATCCCGCAATCCCAATCTCGCTGCGTGGGCGAACAACGATTGCTTCGTTCCCGTTCTGCGCTTAACGACCTGGCATACCCATCGCCCGTCTGGTGAGACAAAAAAAACGGTTTCAATAAACTTCTGGATATTATCAGCTATGTCCCCTAACCTCGGGTTTTATTTGGCAACTACATAAATTATACCTTAGACTTTGTATTGAAGGATCTACAACGTATCCCTCAACAAGCAACCGCACATAATCTTTGACATACACCAGAAATCAGCGACATTTGTACCTGTGCAGTTCTTATATTTAGATACAAATTTAGAGATTGCATATGGCACCCCTGTATGACAGTTTTGGGTGGCGTCCAATGAGACTGAGAAAACAGGACACCAGATCGGCAACACCTACGATAGAAGAAATACAAAATTTTACCCTCAAGGCTATAAAAGCTCGTTCTTCTCAACAGTGTTGTCAAGAAAATGCAGCAACTTGTTGTTCTTTTATTTGTCCTACGGTTGGGCTAACTGGGGTTAACAGGTTTTTATAGGGTCTCCGTAGCCCCAGTCTCCTCTCTTCGTTCCCCTCGCGCATCACTTCAAAATCCCTCCCCAGGATTATTGGTATGGCCACTTGTACGCGTGTGAATTACATTCGAAGAGACCAGGGCTGTCACTATCCACAGGCAGCGAATAGCCAGTGACGTGCATAGTTGGACTCGAAGTGACAAGGCTCTACGGCAAACGTGGTATTTTGACAAGGGTATCCACCAAGAAACAGATGCTACTGTTTGCCGGGGGTACATCAATGAGAGTGATCACTAGTATGATTAAAGGGTTAATATTTACTCCCCATTGAGCCTACTAGAAGCCGTACGCAGCTGTTGCTGTTTGCAGGGTCCCAACCACACACTTAGGGCCTTTTGTGAGCTTCCACCGTACACCGCCGCCCGCGCTAATCACAAGCGCGTTCAACGTAAATGCAGCATTTGCAGCAAGAAGTCCCCGTACTTATGTGCTGCATGCTCTGACACCTCCAAACGCAAGTTTGTCCCGACATGCGCGCCGGGATCGGGAAAAGATTGCTTCGAGTTGCACATTAGAGACCCGTCATGATGGGTTGCAGGACAGGCGATACAAAAATGCATATATCACTAAATGTGTTGAATGCCTACTAGTAGGATCGTGGCTTGGCTACCGGTAGGATTTGCTCCAGGGGAGTAAAGATTATGACCGTGATAACTCGCGGACATGCGCCTCTTTCTACCCAACTGACCCCAAAGCTGCTCCTTGTCCGGGGATTTGGCCACTAGTGTGTTGGACAATTCTCATAAATGTTTTGACAATGAAGGGATAAGCACCCAGCATCTCATCTAGGCATTTGAAAACGGTTTGCGATCTGGCGTCGCATTTCGTAGTATCGCTTCAACATTTGTTTACTAGGTATGATAATGGAACTTGAAATGCGGATGGTTCGCATCTACGCTGAAATATTTTCTGCGAGTTGCACAATAAGCGCTGTCCTAGTCTAGCTACGCCCTGCATCTTGCCCAAGGTCTCCTGGTTGCAGTTCAGAGAACCCCGGTGGCTATCGACGTCGTCCACCACTAATGCAACACGCAGAGCTTTGGTTCGTCAGACAATCCCAGGTACACTCCGCGCCAAGTTCTTATGAACACCTACATTTAATACCGTAACTCAGTCAATTTTAGGAGTTGGGCCACGCTATTTAGATATGTTGTTCGCACCGCACAAACACATAGGAAGCATGGTTTAACACTCGCGAAAGAGCGGTTTATGAAGGGTCTGGTATACAAGTGACCATTATCGACATCGCGACCAATATATGAACACCCACTCAACCATACAAAAATCAAGTTAAACAGAATGTTGATCAAAATAAAGGCCTGAGCTTACCGCCACTAATTTATGTTCCTCGCAGCCAGTAGTTCGAGACGGCCCTCGCTAGGTGCCATCCTCGCGCTGGGCCCATTCTGCAAATTATGGGGAGAGGGCCACCACTAATCGACATCGAGCGAGGACGCATTCTCGGGCTA
Organism: Phytophthora idaei; assembly: GCA_016880985.1. NCBI lineage: Eukaryota > Oomycota > Peronosporomycetes > Peronosporales > Peronosporaceae > Phytophthora > Phytophthora idaei. The sequence goes on along the minus strand of QOKR01000198.1, from coordinate 3,937 downwards.
CACGAGGCAGGTTTTGGTCTGCGCAAGATTGCGCGCAAAGTCGAGCGCTCAGTGGGTGCTGTTCAGCGGGTTATCTACGTTCCGCCAACGCGGTGCAAGAAGCCGGGACCGGCCACCTCGCTGTCGGACTGAGAGCTGCTCTTGCTTGTCCGAACGGCATCGAAGGGGCAGCTGTCGGCCAAGCGGCTCAAGCTTGAGCTGAAGCTGTCGACATCGGTTCGCACGATTCAGCGTGTGCTTGCCGGTGTCGACTGGCTTGTGTACACCAAGATGCCCTCAGCGGGGACCCCGTCAGGTCCTGGGACTGCATTATCTTCTCCGACGAGAAGAAATGGAACCTCGACGGGCTTGACGGGTTCCAGACCTACTGGCGTGATCTTCGCCGACCACCAAGACAAGCCTAGCGTCGCCAAGCGGGTGGCGGTTCCGTCATGGTGTGGGCGGGCATCAGCGCCGCTGGCAAGACCAAGCTGGCGGTGTTGCACGGCAAGCAGAACTCGGACGATTACGTGTATACTTTGTCCGAGTTCCTCTTGCCGTTTGCCCACTCACACTATGGCACAGATTTCACCTTCCAGCAGGACGGAGCGTCAATTCACACGTCCAAGCGGACCAATGAGTTTTTTACAGAGCAAGAGATCCGCGTGCTACCGTGGACGGCCCGTTCGCCTGATCTTAATCCTATCGAGAATCTTTGGTCGATAATGACTCGCCAGGTTTACGCCAACGACAAGCAGTACAGCAGCGTGGGTGAGTTAACTGAAGCACTGTACGAAACCTGGGACGCCATAGAAATGGATACCATTAAGTCCTTGATCGAGTCGATGCCTCGCCGATGCAAGGAATGCATCAAGAAACACAGTAATAAGACCCATTACTAAAAACAACAATCGCTTTGATCAACATTCTGTTTAACTTGATTTTTGTATGGTTGAGTGGGTGTTCATATATTGGTCGCGATGTCGATAATGGTCACTTGTATACCATACCCTTCATAAACCGCTCTTTCGCGAGTGTTAAACCATGCTTCCTATGTGTTTGTGCGGTGCGAACAACATATCTAAATAGCGTGGCCCAACTCCTAAAATTGACTGAGTTACGGTATTAAATGTAGGTGTTCATAAGAACTTGGCGCGGAGTGTACACTTGCACGCGCCCTTCGCCCGGCTCAGAGTTGGAGTTCCTCGGGTAGGGAGTAGCTAGCTTGGAGTGTTCACGCGCCAGGCCGTCGGCTGAATTACGTACGTTGCAGTTCTGCGTGACTCTGCTTCCGGCAACGACGAGTTGCGGGGCTTGTCTTCACGATCGGTCGGTACTGACTGCCGACACCCACTCTCTCTCTCTCTCTCTCTCTCTCACACACACACACACCGCAGACAGCGGCTTCTTCACTTGGCTCCTCTAGTTAACTCAATAGGTTTCTTGTTCAGGTAACACAATGTATTGCTCGTACTATTCAGTTTCTTCTGTGTTCGCACCTGTTGAGGTTTGGTTTGGGCTCATAACCTATTGAAGTTGCAGGATGCGCTGAGAGAAGAAACTGAAGGCTTGAAGGAAGAAAAAGAAGAAGTGAAATTGACGAGCAGCAAGCTAGTCTTGCTGCTCTTAAGTTTCGTATAGTAGCCAAAGATTCTATATAAAAGTGTGTCAGCCAGTCATCGGCTGACTTGAATATAAAATGATAGAGTCACATGAACCGTGACTCTTTACTATAAGATTTTAGAGTACACGGTGTGCGAGGTCGCTCTGTGACGAGCCCTAACCTCAACAGCACCAGGCCGGTGGTTGCACTTGTTACGACAATGTACTTGCTGCGCTCGCGCTCTCGGCTAGTTTGTCCGATGGCGCAAGTCTCAAACTTACCGCTATTTCTACCAGCTCTCGGTCTCCGTTGCGATCTTCGCATGGCGCCCTTCCAGCTAGGCAACTTGAATCTTCTTCTTCGATGTCATCTCCATGCCTCACTCGTTCACCCCCTTTCAACAGGCACTCCGTCCGTTTCACCGTCTCCACCGTCCTTGCTCGCACATCCACACTCAGTCACCTCTTGTTGGGGGATTGCCTCGCAGAAGTCACCAAGTTCCATTCACCTTGCCCTTCCAACGGGTACGCCCGCCGCACACATGACCGTCTCTTGCTCGTCATCATCGAGTTCGTCGTCGTCACTAGCGCTGTTGGATGCACGCAGTTGGATGCACGATGAAATGCATCATGCATAAGATGCGCATCTTATGCATCGCATCAAACTAAGGATGCATCCCATAAATTTAAATAAATTACGATTGTAGTACTTACTAAAAATGCACCGAACGGGCTGGTGTTCGATGCACCAGCAATGCAACGCATTGTGGAGGCCAATGTTTCCCCACCACTCCACTGACCTGTATTCACCATCATTATTCCCCAATTGGGGAATACACCGTTCATCACCTCCACCAGTGTGTTCTCCATCCGACACTTGATACTCTCCCAAAGGCAGAAGCTCATTTGGTGCTTCTCTTTCGTGTTGCTGCAAACGCTGCTCGTAGCTACGTTCTGTGGGTCTTGTTTCCTCTGAGCCTGGACCCAATCCAGCCACCGTACAGCAGGATCTTCAATCGATCGAAATGCCCATCCGTTTGTGTAAAATGCCATTGCAGCTTGCATACGAAAGCGCTCTTTTTCCTCTTCTGTAACTAGCAAAGGGTCTGTGTTGTTGGTCTTCTCTTCCTCGAGCCAGGCAGACCGTGGTATGCCCATGCGACCTGTTTTCAAGTGCTTCATCAGGAGATCTTGGCCGATATACGCGTCTCGGATCTCGGGTGGCATCTGCTCACACATGACGATGTGGTTCTTCAGCAGTCGTGACGGCTGAATTTTCCTCTGTATGCTTCGACAGTAACGACAGTGTGCGTCCTTGTACTTCAAATGCCGAGTTGCCTCGACGATAGTGAAGTGATCCCATGGCGGTGAGTACGGTCACCCACCACCAGCCATCCCCCCTCCTACGTTTACGACGGCTTAAATTTGTGTGTGTATGTTAGACCCCAAGCAGCTTCAGCATGTAACGGGGTTACACACAAGTGGCTACACGTAGCCACTTGGTCACATGGAGGGTTCTCCCGAACGTTGGTGTAAGACACATCAATGGTTACACTTTGCAGACCACTGGTCTGTATGCATTTAGGCTTCCTATTGGTAGATAAGCATTTATTTCTACCAATTAGATTAGCAGGTTCTGACAGCCATCGGATGGCAGAACACCTTTCATATAGGATATCAGTTTTAGTAGGAAACCCAGTCCAGACATAAATCATAAATAACAGTTCTCATTTTAACCCAAAACGGCTTTTAGCTTTTCTTATTTTAGTAAATCTATACTTTCGGACGAAAGTATAGTTAACCTAAGTTTAAGCAAACTACGCTTCCTCGTACACGTGTGCTAACGTGTAAGCCGAAGTAGTGGGCACAGAGTTGGCCCATTACACCTGGTAGCACTTTGTAGTCCGCCCAACGACCGACTACCTGACTTGTTCGTATGAAATACGAACATGGGGCCGAGAACCAACCCATGGACGGTAATCCGTTCATGCGTGGCCCGAGCGAGTCTGCAACACACATTGCGCGTGCAGACTGCCCCCACCTGTCGGATCCAGAGTGGGAAGCTCTCCAAAGACTGGCAACAGTTATTGGGGAGGCGGCCGTAGCGACGATGCTACCGACGTTGTCACCGACAGAGCAACACGGTGTTGCTCTGAACTTCATAGTCAAGGAGCAGCGAGATCCTGCTGCCGCTACGACTACGACGGCGTCATCCGGGACGACACCGCTCGTGCAGTCATTGAAACTGCACGTGAGCAACTATGTGGGAAAAGAGGGGGAACCTCTTCTCCGATGGCTTGTCGAGGTCGACACTGCCATTGCAGCTCGACGCATCTTCGACGATCCGTCGAAGGTT